>JAFIRS010002935.1:0-169568 GCA_018342105.1 Gonioctena quinquepunctata
AATAAGATTATTTTGTATGGAACAAAAAATTTTTGTAAATTAAAAAAAAAAGTGAAGCTTGGGGATCAAATCTAAACTGATAAATCCCCCAAAAAGGACAAGAAAGAAATCTAGATATTTAAACCCCTTTGAAGGACTGGAAAAGAGAAAACATGAAAGATAGAGGTGACACGAAACATAAGAAGAACACAGGACTTGTTTAAATTTTGGGAGTCAGATGTCATTTGTCTAACGAATGTCCTGAAAACGAAAAGGGATCGAAGTGTTTTTTTTTTTTGGGGTTTGGCCATTATAAACCAAATGTCCGAAGAGGAATGAAGGTAGTGGAAGTTCAATTATGAGGACAATGGAAGGGCCCAAGAACAGTGTGTAATTGACCATAGCGATATTCAGTTGATAGCACTTCTAGATACAGGAAGGATATCACTGCAATCGACAAAGGAAACATTTTTCAAAGATGTAAATTTAGATGAAGGATCTGTCACTTTGAGAGGTATCGGATCGAGCAGAGTTTGACGATGGGTTTTTTTGAAAGGAATGTCCTGATCAATGAAGAAGAACTAACTTTAAGATTTTTTACGTCAAGTAGATGGAGTCTTCAGAATGTTAAATTGTCGTTTTCAAGAAAGAAAGGAAATTTTCTGTTGAATTGAACATGAATGGAGAAGGTGACAAGACTGAGGTGATGTGAAGTCATAAAAAAATGAAAAAATCAAAAGAAGTGAAGAAGCTTGTAGAAGAACACAATCCTGAAAAGTTATGGATACGTTTGAAAATGAAGATCATATTGAAAAATGAAGAACCAGTATCCAAACCCAAAAAAGTTAGCTGCACTAGAGAAGAAAAGTAGAGAAACAAATAGACGAAGGGTTGGGAGGAAGGTATAATGAAATGAAGTTCATCTGATTTTCTACCCCCAAAGTTCTTGTAAAAAAAAAAATGGCAGCAAAAAGGATATGTTTGAGTATAGAAACTTAACGAGTATAGTGAAAGATAGTTTTCCCTTTCCGAAGATGTTTTGGGATGATTACAGGGTGCAAATTATTTCATCAATTGATCAAAGGGATGGTTTTTTTCCATGAGGGAATAAAGGGGAAAAATATTAAATATACTGCTTTTGTCACACATCACGGACAATTTGAATTTTAAATGCCTTTGGGGTTATGTAATGCCCAACGATCTTTCAAGATAGGGAGTACTGTTTTTGGGGAGATTAATGATGGAAAAAAATCTTGCTTTATTATATGGATGTATAAAATAATGAGTTCTACAAAAAAAGGGCTAAAAAATTGAAAGCATTACGAGCCCAAAAAACTATGGATATAAAAATAGGAAATGTCAGTTTCTAAAGGAGAAAAGGGGTTTTTGGGGGTTCATTTGAAGAAGGAAAGTTCAATCAAATGAGAAAACGTTCAATCAAAATTATCCTCAACCGACGACTGTCAAGCAGATTCAAACATTTTTAGGTTTGTGGGGAATTCTCGCAAGTTCATCCCATCGTATTCAAAATTCGAAACCTTTGAGTGTTTCGTTGAAAAGGCCCATCGATTTATATTTGAGGAGAAACAAGCGAAACCTTTGGAATAATAAAAGAATTTTTGTAAAAAAACCAGTGTTACTCATTTATACACGGGGCAGAAACAGAGTTACATACCGACTCAAGTAAATATAGCTATGGTGCATGTCTTATGAAAAGTCGAATGAAGATAAAATTCCACCCACTTTTTATATGATCAAAAAAACAACTCCAGCTGAAAAAATATAGTAGCATGAACTAAAAGTTTTAGCCGTTATACAAGCAGTAAAAAGAGATAAAATGTCTCACGTTGGTGCTTTGAGACGTTATCTAGTTGTTGAGTTAATGATGGAGACATTGATTGAAGGAGATGGGGATAGAGAACAAAACGGGGCAAAGAGATGGATGAGCATGTATCAACAATAAGAAATCTTGGGGACAGAAGATTATGAGGGTTTTTTCGTGAAAAAAGACATATTTCCCCAAGTTTAGGTGGGGTGATTATAGTACTCCAAAGCGATGCAAACTGAGATAATAAAAAAACTCACGAAATCGGACATTTTCAGTTCCAAAAAGAAAGAGATGGTTGGGAGATAATTTTAAATTCCCAAGCTGAAAGAAAAACAGAAGGGTAGGAAATTGCATTGTATTTTGGGTAATAGGAAAGAAGGGAAAAAAGGAGGAATTTGCATCCAAACAATACAATACAACGCCGATCTTTTTGGGGCCCAAACCCAACTAATAAACAATATAGATATACATTTTATTTTTATGACTTTTCCCAAAATTTGTCTGGTTATAACTTCTAAGTCAACACACGAGAAAAGTTATTGATTGTTTCGAAAAAAAAAAACAAATTTTCGAAACAGGGAAAAATAGAAAAGATAACAGATAAAAAGGGAGGAGGTTTGGAAGTTATTGATAAAGGAAGGTATTTAACGCTTGATTTTAACCACTGGAGTTCCGAGAGGAAATGATTGAAAGAGTTAACCGTACAATAATTGTTCTTACAAACTCAGTTGAGAAGATCCTAAAAGGGTTTTTAAAAATTAGACGTGCAGAAACATTGAATTTACTATTTAAAAAGCATTGGAAGAGGTTTTGATAAAAGACACAATGAATCCAAAAAAATCTTAGATCAGAAGTAAAAAAAAGATTTTAAAAGTACAAGAAAAAAACAGAAAACTTACAATCTAGAAGAAGGAAACCAAAAACATATAAGATAGGACTTTATAGCTATTGAGGGATACAATTTGGAGTGGGGTTAAAATCCACAGAAAATACCTAGGACCTTATTAAATCCCGAGGTGAAATCCAACGGGAGATATGATTGGGAAATAGGTCATCATGAGGGACCGAAGGTACTTCCACTTGTAAATTTATGGAACCATGACAACAAAGGGAATGAGCCGGTTCAGTGTAGGAAGCCGAGTGTAGATAGTTATTTTTTTTAATGTTATATTTTATAGTTATTTTTTCATGTATGATGAGTTAAAAATAGATCCCTGTACTACAATTCCAATATTTAGTGAAATCCTTATATAAGATCTGTCAATTTTGGCAGAGACAAAGAAGCTCGAAAAAGTGGAATTACTTTCTTGTGAATCTTGTAAAAGTAGAAAAACGCTAAATAATCATAGTCGAACCCGACGGACATATCGAAATTTAAAAGGAAAAGGCAAATTGTATTAAGGCGAATATTGTGACTATGACTTGGAGATAGTTGAGTGCTCCTAGAAGTTTGTTGAAATCCTGAAATATTTCATCTACCCCTCAGAAATATCATTCACCCTAGACAAACATATATAACATATATATATATATATATATATATATATATATTAATATATTAGCGACCTCCGTTGAGTTGGGGAGAAACCTAACCCGGGGCAAGGGCTGTCTGAATGATTTCAAATTTTTGAATATATTATAGGGAATGCCAGTCCATGTATCAAAGGGGTAAATATCTTTATTTTGAATTTTGTAGGAATGGAGACGACGTTGTGTCCTCAGCATATATTTTGATAATTACGTTCCCATTCCAGAGAACACAACGTGGAATGGGTCTACAGTATAAAAAAGATGATTTTAAATTTCGACGAACTGAAGGTTTAGAGGATATATTGCCATTTGTGAGATTTTTTTGAATTGAGTTTTCGATCATCTGAACGGTCTGTTTTTAAATTCCAATTACAGAATCTGAGAACAATATTCGTTCTAATGATATTTGAGAACTAACGAAGAGCTGGAAAAAGGGAAACATTCTCTAAATGTTTCCTTTCAACATGAATCCCAAAGAGGTTATTTTGACGATGGAAGATAGTGACAAAAAATTTATCTTTCAGTCGCAGATGTTTCCCAAATCTGTTTTTATGAACACCTGTTTATAATTTCAAAAATCAAAGTTTCGGTGTATTCGGGTTTTTTTCAAAATATCCAAAAAAATTTTCCCATTTAATTCCGATCTTTTTATTCAGTTCATATTTCTATGCAATATTTTAAAACCTTCCCCTAAAAATATAAACCCACATCAGACTAGCAATTTTATTCAGCAATGGATTAATGTTGTAGTGGAAGTATTCAATATTTCCGCTCCTACGATTTAAATAACAGAGGTAAAATGTTTTTGGGATTATTTCATATTTAGAAAGTTTATCAACGAATATCCACCAGACCGGGGTTGTTGTTTATAAAAATACGATTTCAGAGATCGTCGTATTTGGGTGAGATAGCACAAAAAGGCTGTTACAAGTAGTTTTCCTACAGGAATCAAAAGAAACGGTTAGAATACAGTATCGATTGTTTTTTGCCCAAATTAGAATTCCCGAATAAATGGCCAAAAATTTACTTACGATATATTTTCGTTTCTTGCTATAACTATATTAGATTTAAATTTTTTTTCATCAACATGCATTTTCATTACAATTTTCGAGCCCCTTATTCCTTTGGAGTTTTCCGACGTTACTGTTTATAGATGAATCATCAGTGATTCAATGAAATATTTACTGTTCTCTTCAGAATATAGGATCACCAGATTCAGAGAGCAGTTATTATTTAATGAAAAAACAAAATTGGGTGGTGTTTTGGGAATTTTCCGATTCTATTCTTCCCGGTTCACGTAGGTGGATGGGAATAAAATGCTCATTAAATTGTCCCCCTGATTAAAAATAATTTATAACAGCATGTATATCGTGTCTTTTTCCAAATAAAAGTGTCAAAGATTTTGTCCGATATTTTTTTCCCAATTTTGGGGGTAACAACTGGCATATAAGTCAGCGTCATATATGGTCTACTAATTTTTTCTGTAGATATTAGAATTTTGAAGTTGAAAATAATGTATTCAACTGAAACGTTATCCCTCTGGGCCACAACGTTATATGGGATTTTTCCCAGGATTCTGAAAACAATGAATTTCGCGAAATAGGTACATTTTGACAGAATTCTTAAAAAAAAAAATATTTATAGAAACATCTTATTTAAACCCTGCAGTTATTGATATCGAGTAAAATTATTATAATGGGGATTTGACACTATTTTCTGATCTGGGTATGCATTCTTTTGATGACGAAAACTTGGAAAAAAAAAAATGATTAATTTTACGGGACTTTTCGGCAAACTTTTCATAAAAAACTCTCAGCTATCACCAAAGGGAAAATTAGTTTATAACCCCTTGAATTTAAAAAAACTACTTTGAAGTGTGAGTTCATTTTTCTTTTTGGGGAAAAAATAGGGGGGAAAAAAAGTGGAACTGTCCGTTCTCTGATATATGACCAGAAAATCTGCTTTGTATTAGCTTGACCTGAAAATTTGTATGAAATCAAAACTTTTAACCCAATTTTCAATCCTTTGTGGACATCGGATTAATTTAAAAAAATCGCCCCCTTATAGAGAACCAAAAAAAAATCAATTTTCTTTCCCCGTGTTCGCAGAGTCGGTCCTTATATTGAGACGTTTCAAATGATAAAGCCTGGTCATACTTCATATTTTAGGGATTCCGAAAAAATTCACTGTGATTATGATGTTGTCAATTTGGGGAAAAAAAAAAAAAGATATTGGGGGTTACTCAAGATATATAAGATTAATTTTGGTACTAAAAAAAAGACATAAAATTATAGTTTGAAGAGACTTTAAAGTATGCCTTTATTAAACATGAAAAAAAAACATTTTCATGTAACAACCTACATGTAAATAAATGCTTGTGCTAACTCGACCTGAATTGTTAAAACTTAGAGTTAGAGTGATTGAAATATAGGTAACGAACACCCTAGTTTTTTTTTATAATTGGTACCTAACTGCATTGAGAAAAAAACATGTTTTAAGACATTTTAAACAATTTTTTTGGCTCTTAGTGAAAATATGTACACATGTTAGGAATATCTTTATCAAAATATAGGAAATTTCCACATGCCGTTTTCAAAATATTCAATCTATATATACAGTTTTTTTTTTTTTTACAATTATTTTGGAAGGAATGAAGTTTGCAATGGTACCCTCCTCAGATATGAAATTAACATAAAATACGAAGAAAATAAATGTATGTCACATTTTTCGTTTTCGAAATATTTGAAGAAATCTTCAATTTTCGTTTTTTTTTTCTGAATACTTGTCATTGCCACTTTCAAAGACCTACAGAATGACCTATAAAACTTTTCAGATCAAACGTTTCGTGTTGGAAGATTTTTTTGTGAATTGAAAAATCCACGAAAAATGAAGTTATTTTGTGAATGTCTAACAGAAAACATGAATACCCAAAAGAGGGTTATTTTAAACGATGGAAAAAGTGACTTATGTTTATCTTTCAGTCGAGATGACCAAATGATTTTATGAACATCCCATTTTTCAAACAAACCGTTTCGTCTCCTTGAGGACATTTTCAGATCCATTTTCCGATGCAGCCCTGTATTTCTTTCAAAAATTTTTCAGTAGCCTTTCTTCGTCTATCGACACAAATTGCGATTTAGTTTTTCCGATGCTTTTCTTGATACGATCATTATGTTTAAACCCAATGAAATATTACCTTGTTCTCTTCAAAATGAGATCAAGTTTGGGTTTTCCCAATAGTTAGATGCACAATAACAATGCTTGTAGAAGTTGTTAAAAAATTCTATTTGGAAGAAAAGAGTTGTGAGAAAAAACGAAAGGTTGATTTTAAATTGGAAAAATTTTGTAACTCTTTGAAAGGACAAAAAACGATTTCCGTTTCTATTCCAAAAAGGGGGGTGGGAAAAAATCGAAAATTGGGAAAACGGAAATTTCATTCTGCCATTCTGCAACGGCTTACCTTTTTTAATGATGGCGGGAGCCTCACCTTTTCTGAGATACCCTTTGTGAGAAGCGAATTCTCCAGCCTGTATAGTCTGAAAATTTTTTTCCGAATGAAAGGAAAAATTTAAACGATATTTCTTCAATTTTGGAATTGACAACTGAACCTTAATAATGCGTCGAAAGCCGTAATGTATGGTCAAATCTTTTTTTTTCTGTGATGGTAAAAACGTTGTCGCCTGCGAAACGGGGGGGCCCCCGTTATATGAGGTGCCCGACTGGATTTTTCGTTTTTTGAGATTCATATCATTCATTATCATTTGCCTAATTGAAATTTTCCAAAATTTCGATCCCATTTTGGGTTTTTTTTGGGGAAATTTTGGGGTTCTCACAGGGGAGGTAGGTATATCTATTTCAACTATACTGATATTAGAACATGAAAGAAAAAAGACTTTTTTTAAATACGTTCAATTTGAATCCAATAATTTGGAGATTTTCTTTTTTCGTCTCATGCATGCTCTCGATCAACATCTTTAAATAAGTAATTTCTGGGAAACATGTGAAAACTGAAGGTTCACTGAAATAAACAACTGTAGTAGATCCCCCCGTCCGTGTGTTTTATGTCTCCCAATTTTGTTGCGGGACTTTTTTAACACCTATGAGATACAAAAAAAAAGGTCAAAAGGGCCCGATCCGGTCGTTTATTAGCCATATCGAAAAATGGCCCCCAAATGCTAGATTTTTCTTTAAATTTTCTCCCGGGCCCGTGGTCGATTTTTAATTTTAGAAGCTCATTTTACTCTTTTTAAAAAATAGGGTTTTATAATCCCCGTAGTTTTGAAGATAAAAACTTAAAAAAAGCAAGGGGGTTCCCCAAAACGTAAAAAAATTTTGGGCCCAAAAATCGCTTTGGTCATTGACTTGACACTTTGTAATTGTGGGTTACTTGGGTCTTTTATCACAATTTTTTATCATTTCTCGAAAATACTGTGGTGATCCCATATGGCGGGCAACTTTTTTCCCAAAAAAAAAAAATTGGATCTCAAAAAAATTTTTTAATGGGGTTTCTAGAGTCGCTGAATTAAAAAATTTGTGTTATCTCTTTTAAATGCAAAATCACTCAAGCAACGGTTCGAAAAAGAATTTTGTTTTTTTTTACCTTTCTTTTTACTTAAAAAAAATCTGAAAATGTTTCGAAAAAAAAAAAGGATCAATAAAAGGAAAATTTCAGGCCAACAAATTTTTTTTTTAATAAAACTGTCGCATAACCGATTTTTCCCCCGTTTTTTATTAAAATTTTTTTAAAAAATTAAAAAAGGGTTTTCCCCCAATTTAACAACTTCTTGAAATTCCCAAAATAAACAAGATCAAAAAATAAAAAAGGGCTTTGTGGTTTTTTTCAAAAGTATTCCTTTTTTTTTGTTCAAGCCAAAAAAATTTAAAAAACTAAATCTTAGGAAAAAAAATTTTACTATTTTTCCAAAAAAGTAAAAAATTCAAAGGGTAGATGGTCAAGATGAAATGGATTTTTTTTATTTAACCAATTTTTTTTTTTTGGCCATTTCCATTTTTAATCGGAATGGCATTTTAAATAAAAAAAAAAATTGGTTTAAACTTTTATAACAAAATTCCCCAAATCGAAAAACTAGACGAGGTCCATAAAAATGTAAAAAATCAAAAACTAGTTTTGGGAAGTTTTTTTTAAAACTCAGGGTTTTTTAATTCACCAAAAACTCAAATTTTTTCCGAGGAAAAAATTTTTAAAGGATGGGGGGGATGGGATGGAAAAAAAAATTTCGACAAAAATAACCCCCTTTCCCCCAAAAAATACTTCATAAAATAACCCCCCAGGGTGGGTTTTTCCACCAACTCTCCATATTTAAAATCAACGGTCGGAAAAAAGGGGCCCTGATCAAAGTATTATATTTTTCACGCAAAAATGCGACTCAACGTCGGAGGGGGTTTTACCCCCCTCATACAATATTCCATTTTTAAAAGTAGATGAATCAGATAAATACATTATTCAGGAACCATATCCCCCTTTCAAAATCAGAATAGCGATTCTAAAAATTTCAGTCGGGAGTTTTCACCCAAAACCTTTTTTAATATTAATTATTAAAAATGGAGAATCAAATGAAAAAAAGTGTCTGTGATCGAATTTTTACTGTATCAAAAGTAATGCGTTCAATCTCGAAGGGTGGTTTTCCCCCACATTAACTAAAATTTCTAATATTTCGAAGTAGATGAGATCAGAAAAATGCAATATCAGGCAACAATATCATCATGTTGCATAATCAGAATGGGATTCATAAAAATAACAGTCAGGTGGTGGTTTCATCCCAACTTCTTAAAATACTCTCCTTATCAAAAAACAAGAGATCAGATAAAAAAAGGGAAATGTCATGTGATCAATAATTCATACTGTTAGTCAAGCAAAGATCCATCGATGCAACCGTCGGGGTTTGGTTTTTTCCCCTTTTCGTTTCAATACAATATTCGAATATTTCGAAAAGTACAATCTTCCATAATCGGGAAAAATAGACGAGATCAGAAAAAAAAAAGAAGTGTCTTTTATCTGTATTATACTGTTGTTCAAAAAGATGCATGCGATGAACCGTCTGGGGGGGGGTTTACCCCTTTTTTACAAATTTTTAATATTCCGAAAAGTGATAAAACAGAAAAAATACAATATATCAAAAATTCACTGTTTGCAAACGAATACGTTCATTCAAAAAACAGTCACAGTGGGGTTTTTACCCCCCAACTCTCTTTCAATACTTCCATTATCGAAATAGACGAGATCAGATAAAAAAAAAGGGGTTTATGTGATCAATGTATTCATACTATAGTTCAAAAAAGATACCTCGATGCAATCGTCGGAAGGGTTGGGTTTTCCCCTACATTTCACAAAAAATTTTTCCCAAACCAAAAATAGATGAGATCAGATAAAATACAATTTTTAAAGGGAAAAATATCATCAATGTTCGATAATCGAATGCATTCATTCAAAAAAAGTCAGGTGGTGGTTTCCCCCCAACTCTCTCTTTTCAATACTTCCATAATCAAAAACTAGACGAGATCGAAAAAAAAGAAGTGTCATGTGATCAATGGGATTCATACTGTTAGTTCAAAAAGATGCACATGCGATGCAACCTTGGAGGGGGTTTTTTTAAATTTTACACAAATATTCTCAATTTCCAAAAAAAGTGGATCAGAAAAAATACAATATATCAGGCATCAAATATCATCATTTTGCAAAATGAATGATTCATTAAAATAACAGTCACGTGGGGGTTTTTTACCCCAACTCTCTCATTACAATATTCCATTATAAAAAAAACTAGCGAGATCAGAAAAAAAAAAGTGTCAGGGGTCAATAGTATCCATACTGTTGTTAAGGAAAAATGCACATGCGATGCAATCGTCGGAAGGGGGGGTTTTACCCACATTTCACAAAATAAAATTTTCAATTTCCGGGAAAAGAGATGAGATCAGATAAAATACAATATATCAGGAAAAAAAAATCATCAATTTTTTGTAATAAAAGGGATTCATTAAAAAAAACAGTCAATGGTGGTTTCATCCCAACTCTCTCATTACAATACCCCATTATCAGAAAAAACTAGACGAGATCAGATAAAAGGTGTCAGGGGTCAATGTATTCATATGTTGTTAAAAAGATGCACATGCGATGCAATCGTCGGAAGGGGTGGTTTTACCCCATTTCAGAGACAATATTTAATTTCCGAAAGTGATGGTCAGAAAAAATACAATATATCAGGAACAAATATCATCAATGTTTGCATAATCAGAATAGCGATTCATTAAAAAACAGTCAGGGGGGATCCCAACTCCCATTAAATACTTCCATAATCAAAAAACTAGACGGATCAGATAAAGGGAATTTTTGTGATAATTTTTTAACTGTTAGGCAGGCAAAGATGCACATGCGATGCAACCGTCGGAAGGGTGGTTTCCCCCCTCACGTTTCACATACAATATTCTTTTTTCCCGGGTTTCCCCGCCACTGGGCCCGCATACGGTTTGGGGCCCGTCACTGAGTCGAGACAGCTGGGAACGTTATGGAGGTTTTTTTGGGGCCCCCCCTATATAGAAAAAAATGGCTGCCTTTTAGGAAAAAAAAAATATTGAGTCTGGGGGGGCCTGTCTGGGCTGAAAAAGATCTCTATGTTGTCACGGAGGGGGAGGTCGAATATTATGGGGTTGTTTTGGGGGGGCCCCCATATATAGAACAAAATGGCCCGTGGTGGGGAATTTAAAAAAAGTCCGTTTGAGGGCCTTGCCTGGTGTTTATCGGTCCTGAGGTTTTCACTGAAGTTGAAGAATTTTGGGCAAGGGGGGCCCCCAAAAATTATAGAAAAATAGGGGGGAGGTTAAAAATTTCCCAAAATGCCGTTATGGTGGTAACGACGGGGTTTTTGAGATTGGGGGTTGCCACGGAGGAACAACGGGGAACCCCAAATTGGGGTCAACCTATATAAAAAAAATATGGCACTTGGTTGGAATTTTAAGATGTCTGTTATGGGGCTGACTCTTTGGGATTTACGGTATCGAGAGTCCATTAGGTGTGAAAGAATTTTTTTGGGAGGGGACCCCCCCTTAGGATGTTCATCACCTCTGGAGCTTCCACTAAGGTCTGAAACAGCTGGCGAGTTTTGAAGGCATGGGCATGGGGCCGTTTGGAGCTCCAGTCATAGAAAAAAAAAATATGATTTTTTTAGGTTTAAATTTCATTATATACCGTTGGGGGGGGGCGACCCCCTAAAAATATATAACGGTCTCAGTTGACTACTACGGAGCTCTGAGTTTGGGGGGGTTATTGAAAAGCCGCATTGGGGCCCAATCATCCATAGAAAATTACGGTTTAGGTTAAGAATTTATAATTTTAAAATTTTGGGAAGACCACCGCCTGAGGGTTTAACGGTCTTTGGAGCATTCACTGATGTCACGTTCAGGGGGGTCTGAGACTCAACCATATATGAAAAGAAAAAAATTACCGCTCAACGTTGAAAAAAAAAAAATTTTTCATCCGATTGCCGCCAGTCCCCCCCATAGATACGTCACTGTCTTTTTATGTTTGAATATATTTTCCCGGGGGAAATTATTGATTATAATTTGACCTTGACTAAAAATATTCCACGGTTCGGCTTGATTCTGAAATTTCCCCCCTTTTTTATTGCTTCGGAATAAGCTAAAGTTGGGGAAAATTCAAGAACTGGATAATGCAAATTTCTAAAAAATCCATGTCTGAAACACCAACACCTGAACAAACAATCAATTCCCAGAATTATGTCCCCCCGTTTGAAATTAAATTCGTCGTAGTTTTTTTGTTTCTGTGAACGGCAATAATGGCATCATCATTCGAAATTTCCATGTACGTCAATCTCGCATTTGACGCGCCAATTTTCCCAAAAAAAAAAAATTTTTCAAAAGGTTGGATTTTTTTTTTCCCCTTTTATCTTAATTTTTATTATTATTCATGGGTTTGGGGCCCATCGTCAACCTTACCCCCCGCCGATTTGTTTTTTTTTAAAAGCATCTTTTTTTATCTTGTATTTTGTCATATGGAAGCCCCTGAAACATTTTTTAAAAATTTTTTTCCCTGTTCAATTGGTTCATTATTTTGGGGCGTTGAAAAGATAAACTTTTTCACTTAAGCCTTTTGGGTAAAAATATACAAATTTTTTTCCCCTACATGTACGGATTTGGGAATCGTTATGTTATTTCAATGAAAACTCTCAGATGGGGATATAGGAAAACCAAAATTCACGCCGGGGATATGTCAACGTATCACATTATGGTGATAAAAGAAGTAATCATTATGGGGAAATGGAAAAATTGTTAAATATAGAAAGAGTGTTGTGATGTATTTTTTTTCAAATTAACCCCTTACCAAAAATTTTTGCGTCCAATGCTATTTTAAAAAAAAAGAATAAGTTTCAAACTTTAAAAAGACTATGGTGGTGAACCCTCCGAAAAAAAAAAAAAACATAGTTGATGAGATTTGTATTTAAATCTAAAATGGTTTCGGGGTTGATTCCAATAATAAAAATTTAAAAAAAAATTTTCGTATACTAACGCAGAATTCTCCTATATTCCATAACCTGCTTGGATTTATGTTTTGATGATGAAGGTGAAACCAATTTTTGAACTATAAAAATTCTGGGGGAAAGGGGGGCATTACGAAAATTGTCAACGGGTGTAAACATCAAAAAATTTCCCCAAATTGGATAGTCTATATTGGACCCACTCAACCCCTCGAAACCTATGAAATTTAAATGCAATTTTTTATCAAAAATAATTTTTCGAAACCGGGGTCAACCGGGCCCCTAGATTATGGTCTAACGCTCTGCCAACTGAGCATTTCGACTCACAACATATGCATACGACAAAATTTATAACGATAAAACCTTTATATGGCTTTGGAAAATGTTGGTGATATTAGCCTGAAAAAATTTTGGGTGGGGAACATAATATAACTTTTTTTAAGAACAAAGATCTGAAATATGATTCTAATGCTCAGGAAAAGCCCCTTTTTCGACCTTGGGGGCCCCCGGGCTGATGAACATCCGGCGGGGGCCCTCTCCCCTAACGACATTTTTTTTCACCCCCAACTACAACCCTTATTTTTTTTTTTTTCTATGAAAATTTAGCCCCAAGCGCTTCCCCTCCCAGACCTCCGTAAATTATACCGTAAATCCTCAGAGCAGCCCCTAAGAATCTTGAAATTCCCCAATATGTATATTTTTTTTTATGGTTGACCCCAACGGTTCAGTTGTCGAAATCCCCGGGGAAACCCCGATCCTTGAAGAACCCAATCGTTACCCCATCAATCTTGGGGAAATTTTAACCTACAAGCCCTATTTTTTTTTCTGGGGGGGGCCCCCCAATCCTCAGATATCTTCAACTTCAGTGACAACCTAGAGACCGATAAACATCTCAGCCCCAAAGGCCCCTATAACGGACTCTTGAAATTCCCCCCCTACGCCGCCATTTTCTTTTTATGGATGGCCCCCAAAAAACCATAATATATCAAAAACCCCTCCACCTACGTGACACCTGAACCAAAAACCCGACAGGCAACCAATTTTTTTTTTCCCAATACGGCTGCCATATTTTTTTTATATGGTTGGGCCCCCCCAAAAAAAACCTCCTTCGTTCCAGCTGTTCAGATCGTGACAGGCCCCCAAAACCCGTGGCAGTGGGGACCTGTGGGGGTAACCGCAGGCAACATTTTACTTTACATCTATCATTTTGAAATATTCAGAAAAATTTTATGTGAAACGTGGGGGCCAACCTCCCCGACGGTTGCAACCCCGTGCATCTTTGCCTGCCCCAAAGGTTAAAAAACATTGATCCGACACTTCCCCTTTTTTTTGATTGTCTAGTGTCCTGATAAGGAAGTATTGTAAGAGAGTGGGGGGGGAAAACATCCCTGACTGTTATTTTGAATGAATCGCTATTCTGATTATGCAAACGGTGATATTCCTTGCGGGTTATATTGTATTTTTCATCTCATCTACTTTTGAAAATTTAGAATTTGTATTTAAACGGGGGGTGAAACCACCCCCAGATTCATCGCATGTGCATCTTCCTCACTAACAGTATGAATACTATTGATCCCTGGGTTTCTTTTTTTCGATCTCGTCTAGTTTTCCCCATTGGGGGGTATTGTAATAGAGAGTTGGGGTGCCCCCCCTGACTGTTATTTTGAATGAATCGCTATTCTGATTATCAAACTTATGATTTTGTTGCCCCATATTTAACTTTCTCATCTACTTTCGGAATATTGAGAATATTGTGTCGAAATGGGTGGTAAAACCTTCCGACATTCATCGCATTTCATCTTTGCTTTTAATAACAGTATGAATACTATTGATCCCATGAACTTCTTTTTTTTCGATCTCGTCTAGTTTTTTTATAATGGAATTATTTAATGGGGAGTTGGGGGGGGAACTACCGGCTGTTTTTTCAATGAATCCATTCTGATTGAAAAGGTGATATTTTGCCTGAAATTTGTATTTTTCTGTTCTCATCTACTTTTGGAATTTGAGAAAATTTATTTTCGAAATGTGGGAAAAAACCACCCTTAAAAGGGGTTTTCTCGATGCATTTTGCTTGAACTAACTTTAATACTATTGATCACATACCTTCTTTTTTTATCTGATCTCTCTGTTTTTAAAAGGAAAAATTTGTAAGAGAGGTTGGGGGTGAAAACCCTTGGCTGTTTTTAATGTCGCTATTCTGATTATGCAAACTTGATATTTTGCCTGATATATTGTATTTTTCTGTTTTCATCTCTTTTTGAATAAGAAATTTTTTGAAATGTAGGGGGAAAAACCCCCCCCCGAATTGCATCCATTTATCTTTTTTTAACAACAGTTAATACTATTGATCACAGACACTTTTTTTTTATCTGTCGTTTTTTTGATAATGGGAATTTGTTAAGAGTTGGGGATGAAACCCCCCTTGACTGTTTTTAATGAATCGCTTTCTGATTATAAACGTATGATATTGTTTCCTGATAAATTGTATTTTTTTATCTCATCTACTTTTTGGAATAGAAATTTGGAAATGTAGGGGAAAAAACCCCCCAGAAGGTTGCATCCATTTCATTTTTCGAACTAACATTAATACATTTATCCAAAAACACTTTTTTTTATCTGATCTGTCTTTTTTGATAAAGGAAAAATTGTTTAAAAAGTTGGGGATGAAAACCACTTGACTGTTTTTTTGAATGAATCGCTTTTTTTGATTATAAACATGATGAATTTTTGCCTGATAAATTGTATTTTTGATCTCATCTACTTTTTTGGGAAATGAGTTTTGAAAGTGGGGGAAAAACCCCCTTTCCAAAGGTTGCATCGCATTGCATTTTTGCGAACTAACAGTATATTTCATTTTTCCCTACCCCTTTTTTATCTGATCTCGTCTGTTTCTGATTATGGAAATTGTAAGAAGTTGGGGATGAAAACCACCTGACTGTTATTTTAATGAACGCTTTCTGATTATAAACATTGATAAATTTTTGCCTGATATATTGTATTTATCTGATCTCATCTTTTTGGGGAAATTAAAAAATTTGTGTGAATGTGGGGGAAAACCCCCTTCCCACGTTGCACGACATTTCGCGAACTACATATGGAAAACTATTTATCATGACCCTTTTTTTATCTGATCTCGTCTGTTTTTTTGATAATGGAAATTGTAATGAAGTTGGGGAGAAACCACCACCTTTACTGTTATTTTTTAAAGAATCGCTTTCTGATTATAAACATTGATATTTTTCCGATATATTTTTTTATCTGATCTCATCTATTTTCGGGAAAATTAAAAAATTTTAAATGGGGGAAAACCCCCTTTTTGACGTTACGCAGAAATTTGCGAACTAACAGTATGGGTATATTATACATGAAACCCCTTTTTCTGATCTCGTCTAGTTTTCGATAAAGGAAGTATTTAATGGGGAGTTGGGGGGTGAAACCACCCCTGACTGTTATTTTGAATGAATCGCTATTCTGATTATGTTTATGATATTTGTTGCCTGATATATTGTTTTTTTTTCTGATCTCATCTATTTTTGGAATATTGAGAATTTTTTCGAAAGGGGGGGGGGAAAAACCCCCTTTCCCACGATTGCATCGCATGTGCACTTTGCTTGAACAAACCCTTTGAATACATTGATCACATGACACTTCTTTTCATCTGTCTCGTCGGTTTTTGATAATGGAGAAAATTTAATGAGAGTTGGGGATGAAACTACCACTGTGATTTATTTCAATGAATCTATTCTGATCATGCAAACAGTGATGATATTCGTTCCCCGATATATTGTATTTTTTCGTCTCATCTATTTTTGGAAAAATTTTGAAATTTTGTGTGAAATGTGGGGGGAAAATACCCTCAGACGGTTGCATCCTGTGCATCTTTTAACTAACAGTATAAATTTTTTTATCACATGACACTTCTTTTTTTTCTGTTTTGTCTAGTTTTCTGATTTGGAAGTATTGTAATGAGAGAGTTGGGGATGAAACCACCACTTGATGTTATTTTGCATGAATCGCTATTCTATTTTGCGAACATGATGATATTCGTTGATATATTTTTTATCTGATCTCATCTACGTTTCGAAATATTGAGAACATTGTTGTTAAGTGGGGTTTAAAAAACCCCCTATCGACATTGAATCGCATGTGTCACTATGCCAGTGACGTTTCAATATTTTGATCCAGACCCGATTTCATTTGATTCGTCCAGTTTTCAATAATTAGAGTATTAAAAGGATTTTTTGGGGTGAAACCCCCCATCCCCCCGAGGGTTAATTTTATGAATCGCATTTTTTGTGCGAATGAAAAAATTTATTTATTGCTCGAAACGTTTTTTTCATCCGTCCATCTATTTTTTAAAAAAATAATCACCGAGCCGGGGTAGAAATCCCCCCTCAAAAGGGGTTATATCCCCGTTGCCCCCGTTTTTTATTACTGAAAGTGGTTGAAAAAAATTTTTCCGATCGCCGTTTTCAACATTTCAATTCATGGGTTTTTCCCGGGCGCTTTAAATCCATGCATGATTTTGAAGCTAACTTCAACTCATGTTGCCTAAAGCTTCAGTTTTTTCCCAAAGTTCATCATGCGGAAAAAAAAACGATTTTTTTTTAAATGGAAACAAAGGATGAGCTGGGGGAATGAAAGTAAAAAAGAAAAAAACGCAAACCACCGACAGCGTTCTCGAACAAACTATAAAAGATCTGGTGGAAAAAATCACGGGAAAAATTACCAAAAAAGAAAAAAAAACAGTGTTTTTGGAAATGAAGTCCTTGAAATGGAATAAAAAATTAATAAACGGTGAAGTCCAACGACAACAGATTGAAAAACTAGAACAACAAATCACCATCACATAAAAAAAAATGGCCGGTGAATATCGAAACAAAAAAAAAAGAAATTCAAACTGATAAAAAATCTTGAAATAAAACAATAGAAACTCAAACTGATAAAAAAAAAATTTGACCAGAATCCCCACCGGGGCCCGGAACAGGAAAAAGAATAATATCAAAAAAAATGAAATTTTACTTCGAATCCCAGGTCACCAAGCAAACTTAATACAGGGTGATAGGCAACGGAAAAATAAATTTAATTATTATTGACAAAACTCTAGAGCGGAAGAGAATAGATAAATTGACTGAGATTTAACTCCGACAATCATACAGAGTATTGAACAAGGTACACAAACTAGAAATGGAATATACAAAGTGGAAGACATAAGATGAAAAAGGGGAAAAAAGCGTCCATGAAAATTAATTCCTTTGAAGTTGAAATATTAAATGACAAAATTAACCCAGTAGAGAAAACCCGGGAAGTTGGCTCTAAAAAACCCGGAAACTGAATCAACAAAGCCAAAAAATCTATTGGAAATCAGACCCCCAAAATACCTATTAGACGACGAAGTGGTGGTGAATCAACAACCGACGAAACAGGATCGAACATTAGTGATGACAGGTCAAGGACAGATCATTAAAATGAATAGTGATTTTGGGAGATGACTATTCAATAAACTTTTCTATGGCCCTGGAAAGGCGTATGGGAGAACCAAGTACTCACTTATGAAAATTAGAACCCAAAACAGAGCTATCTGATTCAATATAATTTGTTCCAAGACACGATACACTTAGGGCAGGATGATTATGTTTCGTCATGTGCAATACCAATAATATTAGCAATGGGCGTAGTCTAAATCTAAACTCAAAAAATTTACCAATTAAAATTCACAAACCTCCTTTTATTTTGAAAGGAATAATATCATTGACCAAACGCTGCTCAATTCATCAATAAAAGGATCGATGAGTTCAGGAAACATAAAACATAACTTCTCCTCACCCAAAGTGACGTCAAAGAAGAAGTAAATTGATGTACTTACAAGAAGCTCCCCTTTGTGAATTCAATGAATTTTGTTGGAAAGGAAAATACAAAAAATTGACAAGGCTGGGACTCCAAGTAGATACCCAATGAATCTTTTTTTTTATTGGAAACCCCAAGACTAGAAAAAAAGTAAAATTTCAAACTTCGAATGTAAAACAATAGAAAACTAACATTGCTGCTCATTAACATATAGTCAATCAAACAAAATAGATGACTTGTATATTTATTTAGAAAATTTGATTCTCCAAAATTGTTTTAGTTAAGTTATGGCTGAAACCGCAGGAACCAATATTTACCCCGGTTATAAAAAGCATTTCTAGATTTGATCGAGTAACGGCTGAACATGGAGGAACCCTGATACTAGAAATGTAAATGAAATATATTCACCTTTGTTAAGTAGAAAAACAGTAACTTGTTGGAAGAGAAAAATTTTGAGTTCTCTTTGGTGTACTGTGACGCTTATTCCCCGATGTTCTGTGTATTTATAGAACGCGATATAGTAAGAAAACCCCTCTGAAGAAATGACCATATTTTTTCGAAACTCGAAATGCTGCTTCACAGCTTCCAACAAATTCAAATATTGTTCTTACAGGAGATTTGAATATAAATTTTGAAGATAAACAAATCGTTCCTGCCACCTGGAACAATTGTTAGACTCCTTTAATTTTCCATGCCTGAAATCCGAAAACTATTTGCCAGAATGCATCTACTATAATAGACTATCTGTTCCAATGTGGATGAGTCTAAGGTAACCTCTCAGTTTTGCCAGCTAATCTCTGAGATCATGAAGCCGTTTTTTGGTAATTCTAAGAAACATAATAAACTTATATATTTTCTGGAAACAACTTTCAAACCCCAAAAGGCCTGTGATGGTCATCTGGAACAAGAATCACACATATGAACACATATTTGAAACATTGTTATTTTGAAATCTTTCCCAATCACCAGAACCAAAAAAAAGGTGGAAAACCATGGATAACAAGGGCATTAAAATATCGGCCAAAAATATGGCCCATTGAAACATTAAAAGTTTCACAAAGAGGAACATCTAAAAAATTATTGCAATGGGTATCAAATATATAACAGTGTCATAAAACAGGCAAACTTTCGTTCCATACTAGGATTAATACTGCCTCCAAAAAAATAAAGGAGAGATGCATTATTATTAATGATATCCGTGGAAGAGCAAAAACAAATTGATAAAATCAATCTGAAACCTGACCGTATCAATGACTCTATTGTTCTATTGCAACCAAACTTACTTGACATTTCCACTAATATTCATATTAATCCAATGCAATATCTTGAGGCAAGAATTGACAAGAACTTCTCTCTTCCAACAGACCCAGATGAAGTAAAGATGCTATGAAGGACATTAGAACAAAATGCTACTGGAGCTGATGGTTTGTCTATAAATATGCTGAAAAATTGCCCCCAGCATTGGCTTACTTTGATAAATGAATTTTTTTGCCTCGGGAACATTTCCAACTATACCAACAGCCTGGTGATCCCAATTTACAAAGGAAGGGATAAGGAGGATCCATCAAATTAAGACCAATATCCCTCTTATCTACTATTGCAAAAATTGAGAAATTATAAAGAAGCGACTCATCAATCGTCGATAAACATAAAATAATAAACGGTGAAATACGGTTCCAAACCAAAAAAAGTACAAATGACCATTTATAAATTTTTAGAAAACTTACAAATCTTAATAATCAAGAAGCGACTGCGGCAGTGTTCTGTGACCTATCAAAGCTTTTGATTGTGTGAATCATGGAATACTGCTGCAGAAGCTTGAGCACTACAGTATCAGAGGCATAGCCAATAAATGGATGACATCTTATTCGAAAGACGGGGAAAAATATGTAAAAGTTTCGGTGCAGTATCTGAGAAAAAAATTGAACAGTGGAGTTCCACAAGGCTCTGTCTTGGGTATTTTTTTTTTGTTATATGTAAATGATCTCACTAACTTGAATATTAGCGGTAGAATAGAATAGAATATTTATTGGTCCTTTATGATCAAATACATGATATGGATAGGTCACAATGGGCATATAGTCCATTACGTCAATGTACAAATGACAGAAATATCAGTATATTGGAGATATGTTCGGAGATTCAATAAAGAACCACAAGTTATGGAGCCACAGAGTTGTGACATAGAAATATAAAATAGGTCACTAAGTAGCAGTGTTACATATATAACATCAAATAATATAACAATACATCATAACAATATAGGAATATATAAAATATAATATAAGATTACATATAAACATAGGCCACTATAACTAAAAAAAATCCCCACAAAAGGGAAATTGACATGTACGGTTTACAGTTTTCGATCACCCCGAAATTGAGATATTCTATGGTGGAATAGAAACTATGGGTCATTGAGAATAACCTGAGTTTTGAATAATTTAAAAGGGTTGACATCTTTAATGTCAGAGGTAGGTGGTTGAATAGTTTAGCTCCTGCCAGTGTGGGGTTTTTCATACAAACTTTTTGCGTGTTTTGATTCTATTGAATCAGCGTCTCTGGTTGGATATTGGTGTATGTATGAGTTCTTCGAATCTTTCAAATTGCGTTTAATATAGCAAATGCAGCTGTATAAAACATACAGGGAACAGTTAAATATGGTGTTCCTGAAAAATACGATCTGCAGGAGTCCAACTTCTTCAAATTGAATATTAGCCTCATAACCCTTTTGAGCCACGAATACTCTATTGATTTCTGAGGCGTCCCCCACAGAAATTTTGTTGTAGGACAAATGAGAATGAATGAGAGCGTAGTAGATATTTAGGAGAGTTGGTCGATCAAGTTCATTTTTTTAACTGGAGTATAGCATAAATACCCACTGGAGCTCTCTTGCATCATGGTCGATCTGAATTTCTTCCCGTTCAATTTGATCTATATGTATTCCTAGGAATGTTGTGGTATTTTGAGGATTCAACGATATTATTTTCAACCGCACCTTCATCGGACCAGTATGAGTTTTCCTACCAAAAAATTGCATGAGGATGGTTTTGCCATTTACCACTAATCTATTTGTTCTACACCCAGGCCGTGAATTGGTCTGCTATCACTGATAGTTTAATCTGTAGATCTAATGGGTTATCAGCTTCCTCAGCTATAGTTGTATCATCAGCAAACAGGATCAGACATTTAGAACGTATATGAGATGGCATATCATTAATAAAACAAAAGAAATATTAATGGTCCCAGAACTGATCCTAATGGGACTCCAGGCCCATTTAGTAAAAATCTGACTTGCTGTTCCTCAGTTCTACCAGTATCCTTCTGGAACTCATGAATGACATAATCCACGAAAGAAAGTTGCCCCGAATGCCTATGGGTAAAACTTTCTTCAATGAATCTAAAGTTCCAAATGCTTTGGTGAGGTCGAAAAACAATGCTCCTACATACTTTCCATCATTTATACGTCTGTAGACGTTTTCCATTAAGTCAACGGCGGCAGTTTCTGTTGATGGACCAGGATGGAAACCATTTTGTGATTTGCTGATTATATTGTATTTCAACAAAAAGGAAATATTTTATTGAAAATACAGCGCTCGATCACTTTACTAATCACACTGGGAATAGTTATTGGTCTATAATTATCAAGTAAAAGTGGATCTTGTTGTTTATGAATAGGAATTATTTTTCCAATTTTCAAAATATCAGGAAATACTCCAGACTCAACTGGAAAGTTAATTATATGTGCCAATGGTTTGGCGATATATTCGTTTATTTCTTTCAATACTTTGGTGGATAGGCAGTCCACACCAACTGAATGTTTGTTTTTAGTTCGCGGATCACTGAGATGATTTCTTGTTCGTGTACTGGAGAAAAGTAAAAGTGTTGGATATTACCATTTTGGTACATTCTTCAGTTAAGTTATTTCCAAACTTCGATTCAATTATGCTTGGCACATTTACAGAGTAATGCTTGGCAAAAGCATTTGATATCATGAAGGGTCAGTGGTTGTTTCACCGTTGATGTTCATTTGAACTGGAAGTTCACTTTTGGTTTTCAGTTTTAGCTTTAACTGTTTGCCAAACTATTTTTTGCGTTTCTTGTGGATCAATAGAACTGTTGATTTTGTCTTGGATATATTTAAATTTAGCCTGATTGATGTTACGCCTATGTTCTTTTCAATTCTTTATAGTCATGATTCAGTTGTTCGTTATTAGAATTACTCATCAGCCAAAATAGGTCGGCAACTTCCTACCTTCATCGATTATTGATTTAGTAGCCAATTTGATTTTTATATTAGAATTCGTTTTAATTTGAATGATTGGACATGTCAATTCTAAGGCGTATAGTATTGTATTAGAAAATAAACTGTACATATCGTTAATATTAAATTACATTCAAACATATCTGTGAAATTCTCGTTCATCATAAAATTTTTTTAGTTGCCATAGGTTTTCCTCTCGAGTATCTCTTTTAGGGACTTTGTTTTGAGCCAAGCGAACTTCATGGGACCCGTTTATTTATATTAATTGCTCCACCCTTTCCGAAAATTGGTCAAGGGTAAATTGGTTGCAAAATAATCTATCTAGAACTGTATTAGTGCCATTCTTGTCGGTAATGATTCTAGTAGGCATATTGTTTTGAACATCATGTTATAACTGGCTAATAGATCTAGAAGTAATTCTTTATCTCTTTTCTTTTGAGTGGTACAATTCAGATAATCAATATTTAGATCGCACATAGTATAACATTCTCAGAGAGGGTGAAGCATTCGTTCAAAAATGTCTGTCAACCTATATATAAATATATTGATTTCACCACTAGGCGGCCTATAAATATTTATCAAGATGTATTTTGTTTTTTAATATTAAGCTAATGGCACAGCATTCTATGTGCATTTCTTCAGAAAATTTGGAAATATGTTCCAGTTCTTAAACTGTATATATTTTTTTAGTGAATATGAGAACTCCACCATTTTATGCATTTGTCGGTTGTAGAAATTTGCAATATTGTAGTTTTCAATATTGACAGTTTGTATATTATTGTCTGTGCCAAGTTTCTGAAATGCATAAAATATCAATATTTTTGGTTTTCGTCAATAACTCTATCTGGTTTGGTTTATTAGTTAGAGATTGAGAATTTATATGCATAATATTGAAACTGTTATATTGTCTGTTAGTACAGGTGATGAAGAAATGCGATTAGTAGGTGTTTTCGAATATTTAGGTAGGTTCACCTTATTTGCAGATACATTTAGAAATTCATCTATTTCAACATTCGACAATCCTTACTGGTTTGCATAATTTCAATTTTATTTAATTACCATTACCACCTGCTCATTTTGAGCAGTTACGATTTATTATTATATTTAGAAGCTTTGTCAATAAGATTTCTATTCTTTCGATAATAAAGCATGCTTTGACGATTTTGACTTCTTATTTTCTTGAAGATCAAGCGAGTTTTTTCAAAAGCTGATTAAATCAACCATCTTGTGTTTTTGAAAATGATCACAAATTCGTAATCAGCGACCCAAAAAATTTTTTATACTGAATATTGTAGAAATCAAGCAAATTTTCTAAAAGCCGTTCACCATATTGACTCAGCCATTTTGTATTTGAGAAAATATGATCAGCGACCCGAAAAACCCCTTTACACTAATTTTTGTTGAGATCAAGCGAGTTTTTTGAAAAGCTGTCCAAAATATTGTATTTTCGAAAAATAGTTACAAATTCATCAGCGACCCAAAAACCCACGAATACAAAGTGTCAGACGATTGAGCAATAGCTTATTTTTTGGCCTGCTTTTTCGATTTGGGACCACTGCATTGTTTCATTTTCTGAATTATGCTATACTTCAGAAACGTGATTTAACAAAACATATTTAATTACAAAATTTGTTTGCCTTCAAAAGAAGTAACATGAGCTTTCAAAATCAAAATCTAACCATTGTCGGGTACGAAGATATACTTTTAAGAAAAAAAAATTGGTGGACATTTTTTCAATATGGCGACCGAACAACCATGATCTGGACCATGTGACCAATTTTAATAGGTGTCCAATAAAAGCCACCAATAAAACTTAGGGGAGACACGTGATATGGGGTAGCGCCGCACTACTTATAAAATGTTTTATATTAGTTTGACCTGTAACTATGTATGTATTATATGAATGTAACTAGGTTGTCAACTCTTGCAACAATTTTCATCCACTTCTAAAGGATGAATTACTATGAAATTTTGCAGCCGATCATCAGTGATCGTTTCAAGGGTTGGAGCGCAGAGTCGAATTCCATATGTCTATAGAACATGCAGTGTTTTATTTAATATCCAATGAAGAGTATTAGAGTCATTACTTATAGGTCTAATTGGAAAACGAAAAATACCCCTTTATTTCTATATGAACAAAAAAGTGAAAAATTATTTTCAGTGTATTTTTTTGAATGTAATTAAGAACGTAGGGTGCTCGACATTGGTTGACTTGAAATTTTGATCACCAATTATGTGTGAAGTTAGATTCTTTCCACGATACCTATCAGTTATAGTTCAGCGTGGCTTTTGCCGGAGAAGTAGCTGTTTTATGTTAGATATTACCAAAAAATGCCTTAATTTTTATCGTAGATTTTTCCATTTCCGGAAAAATCATATTTTGAATTGAGAATGTTTCCGTTTTCAACATGAATAGGTTCCTTCCAAGAGGTTATCTTGAACGATGGAAGATAGTGACTAAAGTTACTACGAGTCTCATGGAAAGAAGTTGGATGGCAAAGTTGTAGGTGATGAAAAGATCTACAACTTTTGTATCCACACTTTTGCCACATAACCTCAAAATTTATGTGAAAAATTCAAATAACCAAGTTTTTGGTTTTTTATTTTTATCTTTCCCAAAAATAATTTTTTTTTACGAAATTTGGTGAAAACTTACCTTTTCATGTCCCAAACACACTGTAATGTTTTGATTTGGAATATTTATTTTTTCACTTTATTTTGACTTAATATCGAAAAAGCACCCTAATTTTCAATGAAACATTCTCCCGTTAATACATCAGCTTTTTTAAAAAAGTGGGTTTTTTGTTCGTTGAAATCTCTACTTCCTGATGGTATAAAAATAAATATACATTACTATGGTAAATGTTCTCAGAAAATGCAAAGAAACGTAAAGTTCATATTTAATAAGACATCTACAATATTTTGAGAAAGTTGTAGAATCTTTAAATTATATGCGTAGATGCCTATGTATTGCTATTTTAAGATAACTTTTATACCTGAGTGACCTACGGAAAATTTTAGCCCATCAAAAGGTATTTCATAGAGAAGGGGAAGCAGGTAGGAGGGTCTGGCCTTACTACCTGTTATTTCTTTGCATTTTCTGAGAACATTAACCATAGTAATGTGTATTTTTTTATACCATCAGAAAGTAGAGATTTCAACGAACAGAAAGCCCACCGACTTTTTTTAAAAAGCTCATATTTTGATGGGAGAATTTTCGATTGGAAATTAGGGTGCTTAATCGATATTAAGTCAAAATAAGGTGAAAAAATAAATATTTGGAATCAAAAAAATCACAGTGTGTTCGGGACATAAAAAGCTAAGTTTTCACCGAATTTCGTGAATAAAGTTTTTTTGTAAAAGATAAAAATAAAAAACCAAAAACTTGGTTATTGGAATTTTTTACATACATTTTGAGGTTATCTGAAAAAGTGTAGAAACAAAAGTTGTAGATCTTTTTATTACCTACAACTTTGTCAACTTTTTTCTATAGGACTTGTAGTTTTGCCGAAAATCGAAATACACTGTTTTTACCCTTGAAAACTCACCTCTCCACTTCCCGACCTCAAATCGCCCGTAAATTATTTTCCTTTAATTTTTGTTATATTATCTTCCTTTTCCAATGGGTTTCATCCCACTTTAATTTTTTTGCTTCCAAAATTATCGACCCTGGTCTAGTTCTAGGAATGAGTACCATAATTTCAACCACGTAGAATCTTCCATTTCCGGAAAAATCAAATTTTTCAACATTCAATTGAGAATATTTCCGTTTTCAACATGAATACCTTCCAAGAGATCATCTTGAACGATGAAAGATTGTGACCAAAGTTTGTCTTTCAGTCTCAGATGATTCCATATCTGATTTTATACAGTGCTTCTCAAAGTCCGCTCCCCCCTCTTATTTTTGGAACGATTATACATAAACAAGTGAAATTTGGAAACTGAATATTAAAGGTTGTAAACTTCCCTACTAGTGATGATAGATGACGAAATCGTCAAAGATGTCGCCACAAGGCCATTGTGACCAATAATTTTAAGTGGAACCCTACGGCAAGCGACACCTCTTTCAAAAGGTATCGAAAAAACCTATTAAATGATACTAATTTTGTTTGTATTTATGGCAGTTTTGGCAACTCGCTTTTGAAAAACGCAAAGCTGTGATGAATTAAATCAGTTAATACTAAAATTCCAAATTCAAGCTCCGCCTCTGGATAGTTGTCAAAAAAGCTGACGTTTCTGTTAGTCTCCCTAATTCGTCATTTTTGTAATTGTCCAAGTTTTTGTACATTTAATAATTCGTGTATTGTTGATCGAAAGTCTAACTGTTTCACCAGCTTTTGGTACTTTTATTATTTTTGTACATTTCAATAATTTGTTAAACTGTTGTGAGCCGAACGTTTAAGTGCTTCAAGAAGCGAAATGGTACGTGCTTTAGGTGATAAAGTAGCAGCGATCCTAATTCTTGGTGAAACTGGACAAAATATTCATGCAGCAGAACGCATTTTTAATGAGAGGTTTCTCGATCGCCCCGTTTCGAGGACTCATTTAAGGGAGCTTCTTCGTAAGTTTGAAACAACGGGTAGTATTAATGATGATATATACTGGCAGAAGTAATAGTTAATCCTACTTCTTCAACAACTCACGTTGCATCTACCTGTGAAGTCAGTCGAAGTACAGTACACAGGATGTTGAAAAAAAAAACAAATTTCATCCATACAAATTAAAAATGGTTCATCAACTCTCAGACGACGACCCAGACCGAAGACTAGAATTTTGTGAAAATATGGGAACTAAAATCAATCAACATCCAGACTATGTCAAAACAATTTGTTTTAGTGACGAAAGTACTTTCTATCTAAATGGAAATGTGAATACACATAATGTGAGGTATTGGAGTGACGCAAATCCTCACCTGTTTCGTGAAACACATACCCAATTTCCCCAGAAGGTGAATGTTTGGGCATGTATCCTGGGAAACCACATCGTTGGGCCTCTTTTTTTAAATACGTATTTACCTGGTGAGGTTTATCTGGAGCTGTTGCAAAACGCAATAGAACCGATAATCCTTGAAGATATGGAAGATATTCCAGATGAATTCGGCAATTTGGAAATAACATCCCAACAGGATGGTGCTCCTCCACACTATTACGGTGCAGTAAGACGGTATTTGGATGAGGAGTATCGTGGTAGATGGATTGGACTACGAGGTTCAACGGAATGGCCAGCTCGATCACCGGACCTCACACCTTTGGATTTTTTCTGTGGGGGTACCTTGAATCGAAGGTTCACGCCACTGAACCTGACAATATTGACGTTTTAAAACAACATATTTTTGCAGAATGTGAGGCTGTTTCCGCAGACACATTTGCAAAAGTACGAGAAGAGTTTAAAAATAGGATATTTCACTGTCGGGAAGTGAATGGAGGTCACTTCGAGCAATTTCTTTGAGTAGATACTGATTCTTAAATCTGCAATTGATATCATACTGAATGGAATTTAAATTTTAATGTATACTAATGAGCCATTAAAACTGTCATAAACACAAACAAAATTAGTATCATTGAATAGGTTTTTTCGATACCTTTTAAAAGAGGTGTCGCTTGCCGTAGGGTTCCATTTAAAATTATTCGTCACAATGGCCTTGTCTTTGACGATTTCGTCATCTATCATCACTAGTAGGGAAGTTAACAACCTTTAATATTCAGTTTCCAAATTTGACTTGTTTATGTATAATCGTTCCAAAAATAAGAGGAGGGGGAGGGGACTTTTGAGAAGCATCGTATATATTATTAGGCTAGCTCTTACGCTTCCTATAATAGAATAATTCTGAGAAAAAAATGTCCTTTTTTATAAAATGAAATGGACGTGAACTGAAGGGCAGCGCAAAACACGAACTGAACTAAAACATCGATCCTGAATTAATCACAGTTTCCCAATGTCATTTCGTAAGTAGAATGATTGAAAGTCATAGCGTAAAATTGAGTATAAAATCACGAATTAATCGATCATTTCGTGAATGGGGTCAATTGTTTCGATTTCAGAATTATTCTTCTCGAACTGAGAAGACACGAGAAAGAAGCAAGGTAACTGTGCGGTGCCTAAGATTTAAAAAAAATAGTTCGGGCCATTTTCATCAATAATGTCTGAGAATTTGATATTCAATTTTCATTTGACCACAATAAATGGGGATATATTGCATTGTTATTTGTTAGGAAAGGAAGCTTACGGGATCACGAGAACTATTATTATGGTATCATAGGACGAATTTTATAGCATACTGTAGGGTGTTCCAGAAATGAGTGCCATAATTTCAACCACGTATTCATCTTATCAAAAGCAACAATAAAGTATTGCCAATACATTTTTTAAACTGACATGTTTGTTGTTTTGTTCATGGCTTGAAGCCTGAGAAATGTATTTTAATGAACCTTCCTTGAATGAATCATTCTTCGACTTTTATTCACCGGTGGCATGTACAAATTTTTTATTTTCCTGGAAATTGATCGTGAGATAATCAGTTTCCACTTATAGTCTAATTGTGGATAGATCTCATCCAAGTCAATGAGACAAACAGCAATGGAACTCACAAATTGATAGCAATTGAACTCATAAATTGACTTCATTTTATGAAGAAATCAGGGTTTTGTATGTTTCACTGTTCACATTTTCATTTTATGTGGGTCCTACTCTCATTCGGTGACATTTAAAAATGAATGAAAATGTCATTGTTCATTTACTCATACAAAAATAACTTCATCCGTAATCAACTGCGATTATCATAAGCCCTCTATTTTTGATGGAACATTCTCATAATGATGTGCTCTGCATTGAACGGAGGCATTGTATCCATTTTTGGTGGTGACAACGTACCCGCTGATTAACGGAAGTGATAACGTCGAAAATCAAACCGCAAATGAAAGCGACGCTAACGCCAGTGATATACGGTCGAAGTAAAAACTTTTTGAACGGGTAGAAAGGTGTCCTAGTGACCTCTGGACAAATTTTTGATATGATGATCCTTGGACCCTCTAGAACCTATCTGGCCAAAAAACAAGGCAAAACGTTGTCACCACCGAAATCGGAGGTCACAATGTTATATATGAGGTGACAACATTGTTTAAGTTTCCGTACATATATATGTATATATATATATATATATATATATATATCACAACGAGAAAGGCTACAACACCATTTGTGGACTCTGTAAATTTTTAAAATATTCAACCCCCATATCACCTTTTCGACGTCCTGGCAAATTATGGCGTCTCATAGGTGATGAAGAAAAGATCAAGAGCAATAACATATTACAAGCACAAAGGTGTACAAAGCCATTTGTGGACTCTGTGAATTTTCAAAATATACCAACTGTTCAGATTTAGTTGTTTTACCCTATATAATGTAATTTAGTTTTTTGACCCTATATATATTTTTGATGGATGACTTGTAATTTTGAAATGTTATGTTGCTATTGGAAAAAAAAAAGTTGAAAATAAATAAAATAGAAAAGCGCATTGTCAGTGATTTCCAAATAAAAACCAAGATATTAATAGAAAAGGGAAAATTCGCTGATCCTTCTGCCGAATTACTCAATATAAACCTATTTGAGGTAAGTTGTCGCACTTTACAACATTGTGCTGATCCTTCTGCCGAATTACCCAATATAAACCTATTTTAGGTAGGTTGTCGCACTTTACAACATTGTGCTGGTCCTTCGCCGTTAAAGGACGCCAAAATATGGAAAAACAAGTCGATGAAGGAATTATTACGAGAAGTAGACAAAGACTTATGGACCAAGGTGAGCAAACTTCAAGGGATGGAAATGACATATCCAAGCAGCCATCGAAAAAGGGAAGTCAAGGCTCAAAAACCAATAAATCAAGGTCTACGTTCTCAAAAACTAGTTCAACAAGACGCAAGATTTTGGAAGCACAAGTGAAGGCAGATGAAGAAATAGCAAGCTTTTGGAAATACGAGAAGCAACGGGTTTTGAATAAACTAGCTTTAGATGAGGCAAGATTCGAACAGTCTTCTGACGGTAACACAAATTTGGAATCCGAGGAAGGTCAAATAGGGGTATTACCTGTAGGGCAGATTTCTCAGATATCTCAGAAAGGTAAGGTTGAGAAGTGGTTAACTGATCATTCAAATGTTCATTCACAAAATGTTGGTGGTTATAACAAAAAGTTAGATATGAGTAATAATGACAATTCCTTCGGTCAAGACAAAATATTGACAAGGATCTCCCAATATTTGTTGGTGATATCAAAGAATGGCCTCATTTCTACACGCAGTTTACACATTTGTTGGGTCTATCTGATGGAACATATGTCGCTTGAGGAAGTGTTTAAAGGGGAATGCCCGAAGAGCCGTGGATGGACTAATGGTCTCGAATTCATCGGTGAGTGAAATAATGCATATTTTGAAAAGTAGATTTGGAAGATCAGATCTTTTAATTCGAACTCTTATCAATGATGCAAACAGTTTGCCTGTAGTGAAACAGAATGATTTTTCAAGTCTAACTCATTTTGCTGATGTGGTTTCAAATTTGGTAGCCACAATAGAAACTATGAATATGCAAAGTTATTTGAGCTGTCCACAACTATTGACAGAATTGTTACAAAAATTACCATTTAATCTACAATTATCTTGGGGTGAAAAAGTTGCAAGAAATGAAAAATATTTTTCTTAGAAAGATTTCAAAAACTGGATATGGGAAAAATCAAAAGGGGCAAACTACGCTCAAATGGTAATTTCAAAGGGTTCAAACAATATAGGTTTTTCACAAAAAGAAAGACATAAAACGTCTCTAGTGACAACAAAAAGTAGAAGTGAAAATATAAACACGAAATGTATTTTTTGCAAGGGAAACCACGAAGTATACGTCTGCGAAAAATTCAAGAAGTTGAGTCCAGATGAAAAATGGGCATTTGTCAAGAAAAATGGAATATGCTTTGCCTGTATCAAGAATTCGCATAGGATTTTCTCCTGCACCAGGAAGAGAAGATGTGATGTGAACGGCTGTTCAAAATTCCATCATCCTTTACTGCACAACGAGGACTTCAGGAAAGAAAGAGTAGATGAAAGACATGAATCTCCAGGTAACTCAACTCCAGGTACTTCTGAACAATTGGTAGCACAGTCACGGAAGTCCTTCGGTACGCAAGTTTTATCACGTATTGCACCAATAACTTTGAAATCGGGTGATAAAGAAATGAAAGTATATGCATTATTCGATGAAGCGTCCACTGTAACGTTATTAGATGGAAATGTTGCTTCACAGTTGAATTTAGATGGCAAAAATACAAATATTTCTTTGAAGTGGGCTGACAAAAATTCTGTGAAGAATACTGAGTCAAAATTAATTTCCTTCGAAGTGCGTGGGCAAGATGGGGACACATATTCTTTGGAAAATGTATATACTCTCAAAGATATGGATTTACCGGTTCAAAGTGTCAATGCTCGTAACCTCAAAACCAGATGGAAACATTCACAAGGTGTTGATTTTGAAAGTATGTTCAATGCTAAACCTAAATTGCTAATCGGTCAGCACAACTGGGATCTCATAACAAGTCGTGAAATAATAGAGGGTCCAAAAAATTCTCCTGCTTTGTCGAGAACAAAATTGGGTTGGATTCTTCATGGAAATTTACATCAATTTCAAGGAAGGGTGGACGATAAGATTGTTTTACATGTAAGACATTCAGGGTGTGAAGAAAATGACGATTTGCATAACCAAGTAAAACAGTTTTCCACTACAGAATATTTTGTCTAAAGGAAATGAAAGGGCTGAAAAATTGATGCAAGAAATTACAATGCGAGTAGGAGATAGGTGGGAAACAGGTCTTTCATGGAGGGAATATATATCGAGTATTCCAGATAGTAGGGCAGTTTCATTACAAAGGTATGGGTATATAGAAAAAAGAATGAAACATGACAAGGGGTTTGAAGATGCATAAAGGAAGAAAATCGAAGGAGAATATATTTCCAAAGGGTATGCAAAAAAGTTGACGGATGAGGAAACAGAAGAAAGCCCATGGAACACTTGGTATCTTCCACATTTTGGTGTTATTGATGAAAATAAACCTGGAAAATTAAGACTGGTTTTCGATGCTGCAGCCAAGTCACAAGGAACGAGTTTGAATGACATGCTCATTACAGGTCCTGATCTTTATTACTATCTCATAGGAATATTATGGAAATTTCGTCGATATGGAGTTGCTTTTCCAGCAGATATACATGAAATGTTCCACCAGGTGAAAATAAGGAGAGAAGATCATCCTGCCTAGAGATTTTACTGGAAAGAAAATGTGGAACAAGACAAACCATCGAATTATGCTATGCAAGTCATGATGTTTGGAGCTGTTTCTTCTCCCTACTCTGCTGAGTATGTCAAGAACAGGAATGCCATGGATTTTCAAAGAGACTATCCCAAAGCAGTTGATGCAATTCTGCACAAACACCACATGGACGACTATCTAAAGAGTGTAGAAACCGAAGAAGAAGCAATTAAACTAGCAAATGATGTTATGATGATTCACAAAGCAGGAGGTTTTGAATTACGAAGTTGGGTGAGTAATTTATCAAATCTACTTGAAGAAATTCTTTGTGAACTGAGAAATATAGACAAAACGGTAGACAACAAAGATATGTTCAGTCCACGAAGGTCTGAAATGGAATCCAAAAGAAGACATTTCAACTTTCTCAATGAATTTCCACAAGGTGAATAAAGAAATTCTAACAGGTATGGAAACTCCCACTAAAAGATAAATCCTCAAAGTAGTTATGTCGTTATTCGATCCATTGGGCTTACTGGGACATTTTGTTATCAAAGGAAAAATTATCTTGCAGATACTTTGGAAAACTGGAATGAATTGGGATGATGAAATCACAGTAGGCATTGAGTGCATATGGAAATCATGGTTAGAACGACTACGAGAAGTGGAAAATTTAAAAATACCAAGACCTTACAAAACTGAAAATCGGAAAAATATGGTGGTTCAACTTCATGTCTTTGCTGACTCTAGCGAACAAGCTTTTGCTGCGGTGAGCTACTTCCGATTCGAGAACGAAAATGGTGTTGAAAACAGTTTGGTTATGTCTAGAACGCAAGTGGCCCCCATAAAGGAGATGAGCATACCAAGACTGGAATTGCAAGCTGCAGTAATGGCAAGTAGACTCGCAGAAAAAATTATGGAAGAATACACATTGAAGATAGACAAGACATTCTTTTGGACAGACTCTAGAACTGTACTTTGTTAAATAAGATCTGAAGAAAGAAATTTCAAAATATTTGTTGCACACAGAGTTGGAGAAATTCATAAAAGTAATATTGAAGATTGGAACTGGGTGCCAACAAAATTGAAAGTCGCAGATGATGCAACAAGGTACGAAAAAGAGACTGATCTGAACTCTAATGGTAGATGGTATATGGGACCTGAGTCCTTATACGATAAATGTGAAAACTGGCCTAAAGAAGTAAACAAAAAAAAAGAAATTGAAGAAGATATTTTAGAACTGAAAGCTCAGAGTGTTTTGATTCATCATCATCATGAAGACTATGGGTACTTACCTGACATTACAAGATTCTCAAAATGGACATATTTAGTGAGGTCTACTGCATATGTATTTAAATTCGCGAACCTCTGCAAAAAGAAAGCTTTGGAAACGAAAGAACTTACGAAGGAAAATTTGAAAGAAGCAGAATCACTTCGGATTAGAAAAGCTCCAGCGGATACATTTGGAGATGAAATAAATTTACTTTCAAGAGGAAAAGACATTTCGAAAAATAGTCGATTGCTTCAATTATCTCCAGGCTTAGATGATGACAAAGTTTCACGTTTGTATGGTAGGACGGATAATTCATCGATTCTACACGAGGAAACGAGTAGGCCGATTATTTTGGAGGGAAAACATCCTTATACAAGACTTCTGATATACCATTATCACTGTATTTTTCAACATACTGGTACAGAGTTGGTCTTGAATCAGATGAGACAAAAATTTTGGATAATTCTAGGACGAAAAGCAGTACACACTGCATCCCAGAGGTGCTTGCAGTGCAAATCAAGAAGAGCGACACCAAGAATACCTTTTTCATATGTGGGTTTTGACTATTTTGGTCCATACGAAGTAACGATTGGTCGTAGAAAAGAAAAGAGGTATGGAGTTTTATTCACTTGTTTATCAATAAGGGCCATACATATAAAATTAGCAGAATCTTTGACGACATATTCCGCTATCCTGGCAATAGGGAGATTTTTCGCGAGAAGAGGACAACCTTGTATGATGATGAGTGACAATGGTTCCAATCTCAGAGGTGCATCAAATGAACTGAAAAATTACTTTGAAAAACTTGACGAAAATTTGATAAAAAACCGATTAGTGAACTTTGAAACAGAATGGGAATTCAGTCCACCTGGAAGTCCTCACATGGGGGGAGCTTGGGAGAGGATGGTCAGATCAGTTGAGAGATCTCTGAAATTAACCCTTAAGGAAAGATCACCAAGACCTGAAGTACTTTACACCCTGTTATGTGAAGCTGAACAAATTGTTAATAGTCGACCTCTAACTTATATTTTATCGGACAGTCGAGATGAAGAAAGTTTAACACCGATCCATTTCTTAATTGGTACACATAGTAATTTGAGAGGTATGGGATTTCCTGCAATGGAGAGTGCAGACTACAGGAAACAATGGAAAATAGTAGAAGACCTATCTGAAAAATTCTGGAACAGATAGGTGAAGGAGTATTTACCTACCTTAACTAAAAGAACCAAATGGTTTGAGAAAAATAAATCGGCTCCACAGGTAAATGATGTTGTCATCATATTTGATAACGAACTGCTTCGAAACAATTGGCCACTCGGTGAAATAGTTGCTACATATCCTGGAAAAGATGGTCTAGTCAGAGTAGTAGATGTGAAGACGCAGTTTGGAACCTACAGACGACCCACTTCGAAAATTTGCAAACTGGATCTTCTGGAGTCGAATGAAGACCTTTAGCAGAAGGCTCCATTGGGGGGAGAATGTTTAGATTTAGTTGTTTTACCCTATATAATGTAATTTAGTTGTTTGACCCTATATATATTTTTGATGGATGACTTGTAATTTTGAAATGTTATGTTGCTATTGGAGAAAAAGAGAGTTGAAAATAAATAAAATAGAAAAGCGCATTGTCAGTGATTTCCAAATAAAAACCAAGAAATTAATAGAAAAGGGAAAATTCGCTGATCCTTCTGCCGAATTACTCAATATAAACCTATTTTAGGTGAGTTGTCGCACTTTACAACACCAACACTCATTTCACCCCTTTCGACGGCCTGGCAAATTCTGGCGTCTCATCGGTGACGAGGAAAAGATCAACATCAATAACATATTTCAGAAACGAAGGTGTACAAAGCCATTTGTGGAATCTGTGAATTTTGAAAATATAACAACCCCCATTTCACCCCCTCCGACGGCCTGGCAAATACTAAAGTCGCATCGGTGATGAAGAAAAGATCGATAGAAATAACATATTACAAGCTCAAAGGTGTACAAAGCCATTTGTGGACTCTGTGAGTTTTCAAAATATATCAACCCCCATTTCACCCCCTTCGACGGCCTGGAAAATCCTGGCGGCTCATCGTCGATGAAGAAAAGATCGATAGCAATAACATGTTACAAGCAAGAAGGTGTACAAAGCCATTTGTGTACTTTGTGAATTTTCAAAATATACCAACCTCCATTCCACCCCTTTCGACGGCCTGGAAAATTCTGGCGTCTCATTGGTGATGAAGGAAAGATCAATAGCAATAATATACTACAAGCACAAAGGTGTACAACGCCATATGTGGACTCTGTGTATTTTTTAAATATATCAACCATTTCACCCCCTTCGATAGCATGGATAATACTGGTGTCTCATTGGTGATGAAGGAAAGACCGTTATCAATAACATATTTCAAACAGGTGTACAAAGCCATTTGTGGACTCTGTGAATTTTCAAAATATACCAACCCCCATTTCACCCTTCGCAACTTAGCAAAATTCTTGTGTCTCACTGGTGATGAAAAAAAGACCGATATCAATGACATATTTCAAACACAAAGGTGTACAGAGCCATCTATGACTTTGTGAATTTTCAAAATATACCAACCTCCATTTCACCCCTTTCGACGACTTGGAGAATTCTGGCGTCTCATCGGTGATGAAGGAAAGATCAATGTTTACATAGCTATATGGAACTTCTTAAACCTTTTTTCCCCCCTTCCCCTCTGGCCCTTTGGCGGTTTCCGGTGATGAAAAAAGACCGTTATCAATAAGATATTTCAAACACAAAGGTGTACATAGCCATTTGTGGACTCTGTGAATTTTCTAAATATACCAACCCCCATTTCGCCCCCTTCGACGGCCTGGTAGATTCTTGAGTCTCATCGGTGATGGAAAAAAGATCAGTAGCAATAACATTTTACATTATAAGCACAAAGGTGTATGAAGCCATTTGTGGACTCTGAGAATTTTCAAAATATACCAACCCCCATTTCACTTCCTTCGACAACTTGGCGAATTCTGGCGTCTCACCGGTGATGAAGATAAGATCAATAGCAATAACATATCACAAGCACAAAGATGTACAAAGCCATTTGTGGACTCTGTGAATTTTCAAAATATACCAACCCCTATTTCCCCCCCTTCGACGGCCTGGCAAATTTTGGCGTCTCATCGGTGATGAATAAAAGATCGATAGCAATAACATAAGCACAAAGGTGTATGAAGCCATTTGTGGACTCTGAGAATTTTCAAAATATACCAACCCCATTTCACTTCGTTCGACAACTTGGCAACTTCTGGCGTCTCATCGGTGATGAAGATAAGATCAAGATAACATATTACAAGCACAAAGATGTACAAAGCCATTTATGGACTCTGTGAATTTTCAAAATATACCAACTCCAATTCCACCCACTTCGACGGCCTGGCAAATTCTGGCGTCTCATCGGTGATGAAGAAAAGATCATAGCAATAACATATTTCAAGATTTTATTTTTCTCAGTGTACTTGTGGATGTGGCCAACTTCACACCCGTAAATTATTGGGTTTCAATTCAGATGACAACTTCAAGAGATAAACTGTAGAGTGCTTTATTTTTATTCCGGCAATTGAAACCTATAACCAGCTACTCTAGTTTTCTGCTGACTGATATAATCTTATATTCCATACGGCATTTCACTATGGGGTAATACGAGTTCGCGCAATATATCTTTGTTATGCAAAAAAAGGACTGAGAACTTTTGATTAGAAACCCTTGTCGTGCTTCTTCATTAATAAAGTTTTGTCAGTATCTTATATGTATGTATATTCAAGTATCCTGGAGATTCACGAGAGAGCTCCTTTGTTTTCCATGAAATTGAATATGCATGATTATAACACACGAATCTGTAACCTCCTTAGGCCCGGTATTTTCACCTCCGATTATACTAGGAATAAATTAACCAACGGTTAGAATATGCTTTTGTTAAACGTTTCTTGATAATTACAAAAGCACATTCTAACCATTGGTTAATTTATTCCTAGTATAACTCTACAATACTCTACATGCCGATATTGAAACTATGAATGTATTTTCGTATTTTGTTTCAAGAAAATTTCGAAAAAATATTTCCTAAATAACTGTTTTCACTGTCTCAGAAGATTTTTTCCATGTTCGTTGTCACATCTTTGAGTGATGTTCATGATCTCCTATCACTGTTACTAAAGTCAAGTGTAACCCGAAGGCTCTTACTCTTTGGACATCAAATAAGTGGGCAACAGCCATTCACGAATTTAGAATTTTGACTGGATAAGGACAAGAGACCGGTCTCTAGCACTTTCCATGATGATGGTTCTCAAAGATGGCCGAGAAGAGAAGTTTGAATCTGAATTTGGAAAAATGTTAATTTCTAGAGAGGGTGCAGCTTTCACAACCCAGTATGGATTGGCAAGTAGCCCATCACTCTATAGAGTGCCTAGGACGTTTAAAGCGTGAGGGGTCGTCTATGTTATAATCAGTGGCTTCCCTCACGAGGGGGTTCTCATGGGTTATTGCGCAATCGAAAACTTTCCGGTTGCGGTCTCTGATAATATTCCTGATGGAAGGCAGGTTCAAGTCTCCGAGGATCCGATCGTTCCGCAGATACCATGGAGCGTTCGTTATCATACGCAGGACTTTCATTTGCGCCCGTTCCAGGACGCGAATGCTAGTCTTGCAGGTTTGGCCCCAGGCGGCTGAGGCGTACAAAATGACAGGTCTGAACATCATTTCATAAATCAGAACTTTGTTTTTCAGGGAGAGTTTACTCTTCCTGTTGATGAGTGGATATAATGTGCAGATCTTCTTTGCAATTTTGTCCTCAATAATTTTGACGTGTGGTCTCCAGGTGAGCCGGCGATCCACCGTTACCCCCAGGTACTTGACTTGTTCTGACCATTCCATCTCCCTACCAGAGACAGACACACCCCTCTCCGGGTTGTTTTTCTTACGTCCCATCGAAATTGCCTGCGTTTTGTCAGGATTCAACTTTATCTTCCACTCCAGGTACCACTGCATCCTGCAAGTAAACGACACCCATCAAGTGGTTGGCTGAAGAGGAAAGCAAAGCCGTATCGTTAGCGAATAGGGATATCTTCACGTGTTCACTCCTTGGAATATCGGATGTATAGAGGGCGTATAATAATGGAGACAACACTGCCCCCTGAGGAACGCCGGCCTCAATTTCTCTCGAACCCGAGAGAGAATTGCCGACCTTTATCTGAAATGTCCTACCCATGAGGAACGACTTGATCCACTTCACCAGGCTCCGTGACAGGTGGAAGTCAATGAGTTTGGAGAGTAAGCCCTCATGCCAAACTCTACCAAAGGCTTTACTGATATCTAACGGTATTATATGGGCACTGTTATTGACATTCAAAGATGTTATGGCGTCTTCCACCAGCCTCAGAACCTGAAGCTCGGTAGAATGAGCACGCCTAAAGCCGAACTGCTCATTCGGAAGGACATTTCTGTCCTCCACTTCTTCGTCAAGCCTTTCTAGAACGACTTTTTCAGCCAACTTAGCTGAACTGCAAAGCAGACTGATAGGTCTATAATTTTGCGGGAAGGTCGGATTTTGTCCCTCCTTTGGAATCATAACTACGATGGCATGCTTCCACCTTCGAGGGAATCTTTCAAGGCGTAGAGAATTATTTATTATATTTAGAAGTGACTGCACCTGGTTATCCGGAAAATACTTAATCATACGATTAGTAATTCCGTCATAACCAGGTGCTTTTTCAGGATTCAATCCTTTAATATGTGCCTTGAGTTCATCCATCGAAGCCGAACGAATGACATCATGATTGGGTTCTCTTAGAGTACGACGAACCCGATCTTCCAGCAAAAGTTCTCGATCCAGATCATCATCTGGATGCTCATTCAATCTAAATTGCCTTTCCATCGAGTCTGCAAAGGCTTGAGCTTTGGACTCAGGGTCATAGCACATACCGGCCTCACCATGAATAGGGGGAAAATCAGATTTTTTTGTTTTCAAATTTCGATGAAGTTTCCAAAGTTGATCACTATTCTCTAAATTTCGAAGTGTTGTGCCAAATCTCTCATTTCTGAATTCTGATATGTTTTCTCTAACCTCCCTATTCAGTTCGTTAGCTCGGATTCTGTCCGCAGGGAACAGACTCCTTTGATAAGCCCTCTTTGCTCGATTTCGCTCACGAATAAGATCTTTGATACGTCGAGAAAATTCATCGTGAAACTTAGGTGCCGGTTCTCTGCGAGAGGAAACCTCCAAAGCATTTTTAAAGGTGAGTTCGTAACGCGCTACGGCCTCATCCAACTCAACTGGAGAATCCATTCTCTCAGGAGCGCGGTAAGCTGTCTCCAGGAGTGAACTGAATCTCTCCCAATCCACTTTTGTACACAGACGATCTGTTTGGGGCGGTGGATCGCCCCCTAGTGATAAAACCACCGGGTTGTGATCAGAGCCCAACTCGGAGAGAACATGGATGTCCCAGTTCCAGGTGACGTTCCTGGCCAGGGCAATGTCAAGTACGTCAGGTCTTAGGTGACCAAAATGCGTCGGCTCACCTGGAGCCAACACCTGGTATTCATACCTGTCACAATGTTGCCACAGCCGCCTACCATTCATGTTGGTAACACGACTCCATTTGTGTGTTAGCGTTCAGATCCCCCATGACCAAAACAGGTTGATCTGTTTCCATCAAGAGTGTATCAAGCGCCTCAGGAAGTATTCGATTGTTCGGAGGATTGTAAGCACTGATCATACGCATAGGACCACTCCTCGTGTTAAAAACAATGCCTACTGTTTCTATACCATGGGTATCATCATCGGAAATGCCAAGCTGAACATACGGATGGCAACGTTTTACCAAAATGGCAACGCCACCACCCGGACGTCCAAGTCGATCATTTCTAAGCATTTTGTAGTTAGGAAATCTAACAGTTTCTTCTTTAAGACGAGTCTCTTGCAGAAAAGCAACATCAATGTTGTTATCTACAAGAAACTCTTGAAACTCAAGTCTATTCTGAAGAAGTCCGTTACAATTCCAACTCACTGCTTTGATGAAATTCGGAAGCTGCCTTTCACCCATTAATTGGGATTAAAACCGTGTGAAAATACTGCAGCAGCTTCAGCGAACTGTGCAAACAGCGCCCTCATTTGATCTAAAGTGGAAAGAATGTCTCTGGGGCTATTAATTTGAGCTGGCTGGGCAGAGGGGTTGTCACGGGCCGCCGCTGCATATGACACCCCCGCCTGTGTCCTTCCCGAGTTTGCGGGGAAATATCTGGGATTGTGATGCACGGTGCCCGTGGGGTTCACCCTACGCCTTATTCGAGGACATCTGGGACATCCTCGATAATTCGCAGTGTGCTCCCCACTGCAGTTCGCACACGTTGCCTTTTCATTTCTAGGTTTTTGACAATCCTTAGTGATATGATTTTCCCCACATTTGACGCAGGCGGAGACGGCACTGCAGTTCAGCTGACAGTGGCCGAACTTCTGACATCTGTGACACTGACCCACAGAAGCCCTTCCTCTGCGGCTCAGCTGTCACACGGACATTGAGGATGTCTTTGATATTGAAAATGTCTCTCTGCTCTTTATCAATAATAATGAGAATTAGGGGCAGAGCCTTTTTCTCCCCATTTAATTTATGGAATCGAGCCACTGACTCCGTGGCGAACCCCCTCTCAGTCAGCTCGGCTTTAATATCACATGCTAGAAACTCTGGGACGCCCCTGAATACGACCCTGAGCTTTTTATCTTCAGGAAGACTATATGTATGATATGGGATTTTTTGATCCCTGAAAATACTAGAGATTTTGCGATAGTCATCTGATGAATTTGGAAAAATTTTGATGCCGTCATAGACATTCCTTGCCAGCTTATCGAATTTAATGTTATTTGATTTGAATAACGAATTCACTGTGGCCCACTTATTTTTATCCCTAACAGTGATAGGGGGCACATTTTGTTTTTGTATCGTGCGTGGAGTCATTTCCGTTGGTGGTTGGTCCGTCATGTTGGTTGTTTCCATGTTGACGTCATCTGTCGGTATAATTTTGTCATAATTTCCATCCAGAAAGGTTATGGAGGGGTTACTTTGGCCCCCTGTACAATTTTGAATTTTGTTGTTTTCGTTTTCTGTACCCGAAATCGAAATACGCGCAGGAGCTGAGTCCGCCCCTGGATTCGAGAAATTATCGAGCTGGGTGACGTTCATGTCATCCTCCGTCATATTTGACAGTTGATCAAATCTATTAGAAATAGCAATAGTTTTATCATTTTTACAAGCTGATGTACTAGGTATTGCTGATCTACAGCTTCTTCGCATTACTTGAGAAGTAGATTGAGGTTTTACAGTACCTCTGGGAACTGGCAGTGGTGGATAAGGGTTTGGTTTCTGTCTTTTCGTGGCAGGCACATTGTCACATGTTCCGACGTCGTTTTTGGCTTTCATCAGCGAACTAATAATTGGTATTCTCACTAGATCTTCGCCAATTGAGGCCAGCAAAGTCCCCAGTACTTCTAGTAGATCGGCCCTCGAGAGAGAGCCGATCCCCAGAAGCACCGATTCTTTCGATGCCAGATCGTAATTACCAGTGGGCCTAACGGTGATCCCAGGGGTTGGAGAAAGGTCTTCAGCCGTGGATTCTGGGGCTGCCTCCAATGTGGTGGACAGATGGGTTGTTTTTCTTACTCCTTTTAGGTACAAGACCTTTAAGAGTTTGAAAAATTAACTTTAGAACGCTTTTTTACTTTAAGCGATTTGACGCAGTATCGTCCGTATACTTAGCAGGACCGGACTTTTTGAGTGATGTAGGAACATTGTCGCTGGATTCCATAACTTGAATGTATTGAATTATATGTATCTTTTATTAACTTTTTATACACTCTTTGTCCGTTTGTATAAATAAAAGGGAAATTTCGTCTTGAGACTTGTTACAAATATATACAGTGAGCATCAGAAGTGTTACCCCCCCTATGTAACTCGTTACTGAACTCTTGTTAGGAAAATCGCCGACACATCGACTTTTGATTTTTACAATGTACATTTCTGTATGAATAATTTACCCCTAAGTTCATCCCTTACTGGAGGGGAGCAACCCTCTCGAAAAATTTAAATAGTATGGGGTGGTGAGTGATAGCTCATTTGGAAGGGGGTTTCATTATCTACTCAATCGTGCAAAAAATTTGAAGTTTGCTTCATTACGTGTTGGGTTATTAATGTTCGAAAATAACAAAACACCACAAACAGGAAGGCAACTAAACTAACACTAACCTTATCTGTTATTACAATAAATGTTCAAAATGTTCCCCGTTGACCTCCTGGCAAAAATAAAGTCTATTTTTAGTTCCAGCCCTGACGCTTTGCAAAGTTTCTCGAGTAGTTGTTACACACACTTCCGTAATCCGCGCTCGCAACTCCTGAATAGAGTGACACTGGGTCTCGTATACTTCAGATTTTAGGTAACCCCATAGAAAAAAATCAAAAGGAGTTAGATCTGGTGATCTTGGAGGCCATTCCACAGATCCTCGCCGCCCGATCCATCGACCTGCATAAACAGTATTCAAATAATTCCTCACAGCAACTGCAAAATGAGGAAGAGCCCATCTTGTTGCAAAATAATTTTCATGGCAAATTCGTCTTCATTATTTTCGACAGTTGTCACTATCAGTGGATCTATCACTGTTTCCAGCATTTCCAGTCAGATTTTCCTCAATAAATAACGGACCTATAATGTGGTCATCCTGTATTCCTGCCCACACATTAACTTTTCGTGTAAACTGAGTATGAGTTTCGCAAAAAAGTCGAGGATTTTCATCGGACCAGTACCTCACATTTTGTCTATGCTCGTGACCGTTTAAAACAAAAGTAGACTCATCACTGGAACAAATGTGTTTCAAATAGCTGGGATTTTGCAAAATATTATTAGATACAATTTCACAATATTCTAGACGGCGGTCAGAATCATCGTCCGTTAGTTCATGAACCATCTTTATTTTATAGGGATGAAATATTTTTTTCACAACTCTCAATACAGTCATCTGCGAAACCTTACAATTCAAGGCAACAGTTCTACTCGATGAGGACGGATTATTCACAAATTCGCTAATAATGTCCACTTGTTTATCTTTCCCAGTAGTTGATCGCCCAGAACGTTTTTTATTTTGCACAATTACGTTCTTATAAAAAATTTCCACTAAATGTTTAAAATAATGTATATCAATATGGCGATCTGGAAAACGTTCATTGAACATTCGTACAGCCTCATGATAATTGCGATGAGCCTCACCAAAAATAACAATCGCTTCGCATTTCTCATTCAACTCATGTGGTACAACCATTGTTTGGAGAATAGTAATCAAAACTTACAGCCAGAATACAGTGACTCGCACTCTCCTTGATATCAGTTTATTGTTTCGACCATTTATCCTGAAAACAATGCAAAACACCAACAAAAACGTGCAGTTAATATCGAAGCATATGGCAAATAAGTCTCATTTGACGTCTGAACCAAAACCGATATCATGCAGGCCCGAATTTTGATTCTAACGATGAGTGCGCTACGTTAATTTTCGTTATTCTGAAACAATAATGACTCGAGAATTAATGGACCAAATGTCAATTCCTTTGCACGGTTGAATAGAGAATGAAACCCCCTTTCAAATGAGCTATCACTCACCACCCCATGCTATTTAAATTTTTCGAAAGGGTTGCTACCTTCCAGTGAGGGATGAAATTAGGGATAAACTATTCATACATTGTAGTAACGAGTTAGATAGGGGAGTAACACTTATGATGCTCACTGTATATTACATGAAGTGGCCAATAAAATGATTTTATTGTATTCTATAGTCTGAACATTTCTGCTGAAGATGATGAAGATGTTTTATACACGCTTTATTAGCTTCACCTGCATGTATGTATGGATGTAGGTAATCGAATATTTGAAATTAATTTTCACCCACTTCCAGATGTCCGAAGTATTCAAAATTTTGCACACGTATTAGGAACCGATGACAATACAATAATATCATAGCTATGACCTGATATTCTCAGATCGTCAGGAAAAAATAATAATTTCATAGATATGGCGAATGCACTGGTTTTTCACAGAATATTTGAATTTCAAAATATGGCGAATGGACATTCGCCAAAATTTAGTTATAGTTTTCATCTCATGGTGGAGGAAACAATCGAAGAGTTTTTCTCCCGTAATCTTCTTTAGTCTTTTGTAACAATATGGACTAAAAAGTTAAAAATATAATTTTAGTTTAAAAATAAAAAAAACGCTTAAAAAGCAATTAGGACTGAAATGTTGGAAATAATAAGAATAAAGTTATTGAGTTTCTCTTATGTAAAAAAAGCTACTTTTTATAATTATATTTAGTTAACTGATATCAAGCACGCATTTTTCACATGAGAGAAAATTTTTTGGTTAATGACTTTATTTATTCTTATTATTTTCAACATTTTAGTTTTAATTGCTTTATAAGCGTGTTTTTTAGTTCTAAACAATTATTTTAATTTTAATTAAAGACGGCATATTTTTGCTACCAGTGCTTTATCACTGAGGCCAGTGAGCACACTTCCAACAACCGGAAATTTTGCCGAATCCTCCAAACATCCATGAACTCAGGATAACTGGTTCCATACGAAGGACGGCTCACCCCTCTTTATATCTCGTGCTCATTCTAATAGCGTCATCTGCAAGCTGCGATATGCTACTATTATGCTGCAGTTGTATGGGCTTCCAATCGAGTTATTTCTTGTGGTCACCTATCCAAGTACTAACTGCAGTCTGCGTTGTTTGACTTCAGATATCGATTGACTGTCATCAACCAAACGAGCGGGGTAGTGCACAAAATATCGACTAGATCATTTCTGGTCGTATAATAGAATATAATAGGAATCTGAGGTAATCTTTATAATAAAAATGAATCTCGATTCTTTCAAGCGCAAAACGTGAGAACGACTTGGCCGATTTGACCAATTGTTTTTTAAATGTTCGTAACACTCCGAATAAGGTTTTTAGGGAAAGAAGGATTTTTTTTTAATTTCTTTTCCTGGAATATACAGGGTGTAATCTACCCTCTTGCACACCCGTGAATAACGAGTGTATAGTGCCATTTTATAACGAATCAGAGTGGTTAATAATTCGAGGAAAAAAATTGAAAAAATTAAAAAATAAAAAATTATTTTTAAAAAATTAGTCCAAATTTTGTGAAACGCGAAACAGCGAAGTTTTGGTGGCAAATATTTTTTTTCATATTTTTTTTCTGGCTTATCAATGACCTTTCGTGAAAATTTCAAAGGGAAAATCTATTTATTTTTGTATGGACTATCAACTGTTAGCGGATGTGCAAGAGGTTCGATTACATCCTGTATAATGAAAATTAATGTATTTTTGTGTAGGTAAGCTCATAACTTGAGAACGTGTGGATCGATATGGCTAATTTTACGGGATAAACGGGATAACGAACGGAAAAACGGGATAACGGAATAATAGGAAAACGGAATAGCAGCAAAACGGGATGATGGGATAACGGGATAACGCGAGAAAGCGATAAGGGATAACGAGAAAACGGAATAATGGGAAATCGGGATAATGGGATAACGGGATAACGGGAAAACGGGATAACGGGAAAACGGGATAACGGGAAAACGGGATAAAGGAAAAATTGGAAAATGGAAGAACGAGAAAACGGGATAAACGAAAAACTGGATAACTAGGTGATAGGATGAAGGAAAAACGGGATAAGCGGAAAACGGGATAACGGGAAGGGATCAGAATCAAAAGCATAACCTAGGTGAAACAACACAAAAAATAGGAAAAAAGAAGTTCCACGTGGACGACAGTTTTTAGGAACAAAACATTTGGGGAATACAGAAATTTGGACAGGAGAACACGCCTGTCGGGTCAACTAGTAAATTAAAGTTATATTCACAGAAATAAAGTGATTTCATGCAATACTGCGTGATACACAAATCCATATTCTATTTACGAAAAACGTATTGCACCAATAGCGTTCCATCCCATGTAAAGTATTTTTTTGTATACGCTCCCCAAAACGGTTTCTTCAGGAACCAAAAAAAATCCGTAAAATGCAACTTTCACGGACTTGTTCATAAAGTGTTGTCATGGTAACACTTTACGAACTGAAATTTATTTATTCATGAAATATAACATTGACGGGTGTTTATAAATACCATAAAAACTATGAACCGATAACATTTTGCCGCAGAAAAGCTAGAAATTCTGATTTTTTCAGAATAAAATTGTAAGCCTACACATATTCATTGGATGATAACAATTTATATTTCATTAGTTCCAAATGTCACTTACATTTTAGGATTACCACGAAGTGGGCGACATCTAGCATTCACGATTTGAATGTAAAACTAGGGAAAAATAGGATTTTGCTGTATACTGACTACATTTGCAATTTTCCTACAAATTTGTAGCATCTTTCTGAATGGTTGTAATATTTACTTACAAGTTTATTATATCCAACTATCTATATCCCCATAATATGTTAATAGAGTTGGATCCTGGAAAAACTGACTGAAAACACAATTTCTCCAGCTTGCTTGTAACCAGAAGAATATGCCATCCAAATGGACATCAGCTGCATTTTGTTTAGCCAGAGTGTCCTCCGGCAAGCAACTTTCATCAACTACTAGTACAAAGATTGAAAGAATGTTTTTTGTATATGCTTCCCAAAACGGCAACTTTGGGAATTGAAAAAAATCCGTGAAATGCTACTTTTACGGACTTGTCCGTAAAGTGTTGCCATGGCAACATTAACGGGTCTTTTCAAATACTATAAGAAGTATGAACCGATAACATTTTGCCGCAGAAAAGCTAGGAATCTTGATTTTTTCAGAAGAAAATTGTCAATGGTTATTGTTGCGGTAGGTACAAACATGATGACTTTCTCACTTTCTTCCTTCGAAGAAGCGCAAACAAAATTATAGTAAATTCAAACAAGATATAATCCACTCACAAGAATATACGAATGATGGTTTAGTTTGAGTTCAAATCAAGTTTCGATTTCCACACCTAAACCTACATACATTTATTGGATGACAACAATTTATATTTCATTTATTCCAAATGTTACTTACTATTTAGGATTACCACAAAGTGGGCGACATCTAGCATTCACGATTCGAATGTCAAACTAGGGGCAAACAGGATTTTGCTATATACTGAATACATTTACAAGTTTGTTTCAAATTTTTGAGTATATTTCTGAATAGTTGTCAAATTTACTTACAATTTCATTATATTCAGCTATCTACATCCCTATAATACGTCAGTATCCTTGGATACTGGAATAAAAACTTTTTAACAAAAAATTAAACCGACGAAAAAATCAACTGAAAAGCAAAAAATAAAATAAACCTTCCTAGTCTAAAGATAATTGAGCTCCTAAAGTAAGTAAGTAAGTAACTGATTTTGAGTCGGAGCCAACAAACAATTATCGAAGATCATTATCTATGAAAGAAGTCATCAAAACGCAGCCGTGCATCTCGCTGCCATCATTTTACGCTTCACCTAATTCAATTGCTAGTTTGTTTGGCGCCGACTCAAAATCAGTTACTTACATTAGTTTAGGAGCTCAATTATCATTTAGACTAAGGAGGTTTATTTTATTTTTTGCTTTTCAGTTGATTTTTTCGTCGGTTTAATTTTTTGTTAAAAAGTTTTATTTTTTACTTTTCAGTTCCGTATTTCGTCGGTTTAATTTTTTGTTAAAAAGTTTTAATTTTTCAATTTTTTGTGGCTAAAATCTACCAATTACTACCTACTTGTTTTTTGATTACTTCCAAAATACTTACTTACCCACCTTACTTCAACTATTACCAGTTAAATAATATGATTATCTACTTTTACTATTTGTTGTAATATAAATTATTTTCGTTGTTCTGGTTAGTTTATTTCATTACTTTGTATATCATTCCATCCTCTCATAAAATATACTGATTTTGACGGAACAAGAATAATGTCAGTAGCGATCTGTCATTGTCAAATACGTATGTGTGTGCCAGTGTTCACTAGTGAAAAATCAATTATCCCCTATTTTTCCACCCGTAAGGGTGGCTAATCTCTTTCTAAATCCAAATATAAGGTATACCCTATCTATTAAAAAAAGAATCATCCAAATCGAAGAACCCAGTACGAAGTTATGCCTGATAGAATCGGTTAACGGACCAGAATTCAGAGGGTGAGTGATCAATATCCTTCATTTCGCTACCCTTAGGGGTGGATTTCATCTTTTAAATTGAAATGGGACCAAATTCGGAGTACACCCTATCCACTGAAAAAAGAATAATCGGAATCGGACGCCTCAGTAAAAAGTTATGCGTGATCATACATAAAAAAATATGAAGGAAAAACAAAATATACGGGTCGAATAGAAAACCTCCTCCTTTTTGGTTTCGTCGGTTGAAAAATTACTGAAAACCCATTTAGAGAACATTACAACAAACGCAAATGTTATAAACTAGTTGACGTATTTGACATTTGACACATCGGTAATAAAAAATCTGATTCGATATTTCACACGGCCTCCTGCCGGTGCTGCCTACAAATATATCTGCGTATTGATAGCAGAAATAAAATCATAGTTCCTACATTCTATGGAAAGCTTATACAAAAAAATATTGTATGCATCACGTACCCAAATGGCTTCGGCGGACTCATTTTGCGTACTTGTTACATAAACTACTATTTGACGAGCCTTTCAAGAGATTCGCATTCATTTTTCAATAGAATAACTTGTTGCTCATTGTTTTTCAGTTATCCCCCTAAAACCCTTATTACACTATGCCTTTTTCGTGCCTATTTGTCTGCCTGACTGCCCGTGGCTGAAATTTTAAACAAATACGCATGCGCGCGTGGCTATTTTGTTGATTGTTTCAGGCGTGAAAATAAATAGGACTGGTTCTATTTTTTCCGCCTGAATCGAGGGGATTTCAAGGACGTTTGTGGAAATGTCAAGTTTGCCAACACACTAACCAACAAATAGATGAAATTAATCACATAGTTTTCGTTTTGTTCAGTGTGACAGAAAAGAAGAAAAAATCGTGTGCCAGGTAAAGCAAAAGTTGAAACAAATAGTCCAGGTATACTAAATTACTCAATCATTTAAGGTAAATTTCAATTTTCCTTAGGTTTGCAGCTCTGAAATTAGCGCCTGAAACAATCATCAAAAAGGCACGGTGTAATAGTGCCAGTTATTTGGGGAAATTCAGCCAACAAATAGCCATGAAAATAAGCACAAAAATAGGCACGAAAAAGGCATAGTGTAATAAGGGTTTAAGGTTTCTGATAAATCTCTCTCGATACCTCTGATTGTATAGCACTGGCTTGGGTGATGAGTTCAGAAAGATTTCAATCAAAATCACGAGGGACTGAACATTATTACATTTTGCGCTATGCACAGTAGGAAAAATATCGGTACCGCTGATGCAAAAGGCGAACCACTAGCTAACAATGGTTAAAGAAACGTGCAAGCAATATTCGATTCTTGATGTGATAGTTTATGGAATGAAAGACTTGTTCAAAACTTTAGACTATAGACAATTTCGCATACACACATAGGTCCACATATACTCAAATCGTTGAAAAAAAATCAGGCGACAAAATTACGAATGAATACCTCAACTTGCACGTGCACACTCCTTTCAAAGTCGCTATCTACTATCAAACATTATACTATATGAAACACAGAGAAACAGTATCTGAGGTAACTAAACTTGTCAAGTCAAAGAAGAAACGGGAAGAAAGGGAATACCATGGGATGAAATCAAAGCACTCACACAAGACAGGAAAAATCCGATGGCGCGGCTAGTCGGAAAGGTAGATTTTAAGATTTAATTATTGATTCTGAAAAAGCCATCAATCAAGCTGAAGAATCATGTGTCAGAAAAAATAGGACATTTATTCACTGGAGAACGTAAACAGCAAATATATTTTTCTATAAACCTCAGCTCCACAATAAAAAATTGGAGAAGAACGCTTTCAATATTTTTATGTAATCTGACTCAAATAAGAAAAATAATCTATTTTTGTAAACTTAAAGTTTTCGATCAAAAGTTGGTGAAGGTTCCAAATTTCTCTGAATTCTTCCTAATGTTTCTATGTAATCTGACTCAAATCAAAAGAAAGAAGTATAACCAGCACACAAGATGTGGTCAGTACTCACTTGGGTTTTAATCGTAATATCACTTAAAAAATAATAACTTACATTTAACTTTGAAATCCAGAAATGTCAAAATACATATGAAGGAGGAAGGAAAACTCAAACAGTGTCTGATTGACACGAGCGAATGGAAGGAGCATACAGGGTGAATAAAAATTATTATTTCGCATGAATGGTAATTTATGGCGATTTTTGATTTTTTTATTTGTGTTTACATCTGAGGAAAAATAGAACAGAATGAAAGTTGTATAGCTCGCGAAGCTCTATCAGAAGACCTATAGTTTGCCAACATTGGTATAAAAATGAAAGATTGAAATTTTTTTTTAATCTTTTATCAGCCGCCATTTTGAAACTACCGGACCGATTTGGCCCATCTTCGAACTTATCCGAGGAAATGATGGAAAATATATTTATGTTCAATATCGCCCCATTCTGTTGAAAAATATGGCTTCCACTTTGTTGGCAAATTTCGTTGTATCGCATATATAAGGTCTTATACTACAAAGTAATAGTGTCTCAGTAAACTCCGCAAATAGAAACTATCTTCAAAAGAAGCTAAATGATAATATTCTGAATCATTGAACGCGTGAAAATTGGTATTCCAAAATAAAAATCATTTAACAATGAAACGAGGGGTGTTCTCTCTAGTCAAGGGTAAGAAATTCATGCATTGTTAGTTGGCCAGATATTTATATTGTAATAAAGAATCTTTCAACTATTTGATTATCATAGTGGGTTCAAACTTTGGATCAACCAAAAGAAATAATGAAAGCAATAGCCAAGTAACTGAATAACAGTTATTTTACTAGGCATACTTTATTTGTTTTACTATCTAGTTTATCTTATATACATTCTGACGTTCTATAAATTTTGGTTTTGAATTATACCATGTGCATAAATAGTTATTTTTATACAATATAGATATATCATTATTTTCATAATTGTATTATTTCCGAAGAACTCTATGAGATCAGTGGCGTATCACAGATAAACCTTCTCACGCTCATACATTGGGGAGGATTTCTACGATCCGCTCCGCAGATATCTTCTGGTGTTTTTCTTCGGATTAATGACGTATAGTTAAGGATTAACCTTAACAACATCAACGAGCAATCGTAAAAAATAAGGGATATAAGGATATGCATACTAACAATAGTTCTGTGGAAGAGAAATAATTGAGTTTTTAAAAAAAATTGGACCCCTCAGCTATCTTAGAAACGGAGAAAAATTAAACTGAAGTGGAGTCGAAGGATTATTGTCGATTGGAACCACAGGAGGAAATAATTGTCGAAGTTGACATCTAGAGACTACCCGGAAGTGAACTGATTTTTTTTTCTTCTGTGAGTATTGGAAAATTCGACTCAGGAATATTTCATTGTTGGACACGTTATTTTTGAAGGTTTCATGGAAGAAGAAAACATATCTTATGGATTTTGTACTCAACACAATGAAAGAGTCAACCAAGCTATTTGAAAAATGTTATGAATTGGGAACTGACCTCACAGTAAAGGAAAAATTAGAAATTTCTGATTTTAAGGATATTTTCGCAAAGGACGTCAAAGATATGGGATCTACAGACATGTAAAATTTGTTTTGTCTGTTTTTAACAGCTTTCTTGGTTGTTTTACCAAACCTCAGAAGATAATGAAAACTTGTACGAGTTTAGATCACGGGGGCCTCACCTTTTATAGTGAGATCCGAAACCACTCTTGGGGCTTTGAAAAATGTTTCATCGACTGTGGGAGTCGCACCCGCGTCGGGTGGAAACACCCCGGTATCTTCCGTAAATATTCAAGTAGAATTCTGTAATTCTCACGATCGATAGACATACTGAGGGTTAGTCTGAATTCTCTCATGAAGATGACTTGAGTGACATACACTACGCGCCAGAAGCGATGGCCATACCGATTTTTGCGAAAAATAATATTAGGGGGCAAGATAGGTTCAAAACTCTCACGGATTCGTGAGGACATCAACTTCAGTACCAATCCATATTTTTGCTGAAAAATTTTCAGTTCTGATTAACCGAATTTGTCCCACTTTCCATGGAAACGCCCCCGTAACTTCCGTAGTTATTGGAGAATAATTCTTTTATTTCCACTATCGTTAGATCAACTGAGGATGAGTCTAAATTTCTTCTGAGGTTGATCTGAGTGACATAAACTGCGCGCCAGGGGCGATGGATACATTGATTTTTGCTAAAAATAGTATAAGGGCGCGCTAGGGGCGATGGATAGAACGATGTTTGCAGAGTTTATAACTGTAGAAAATGATAATTATCACTGATAATGCAGTATTATTGAGAAATATTGAGTTTCCCTAACCGTTGTTTCTTTAATGAATATTAATGAACAGAAAAAGAAAGGATTTTTTTAAGATATACTTCAATAGTCTGACATATTTTTTTCATTTTGAACACTATTCTCGATTTTGTGATTTTTTCCGAAATAAAGTTCAATACTTCCTTTAGAAAATCCATATTTTTTTACTCCTCTCTGGAAGGCAAATTTGACTCCAGAAGAGATGTAGACTGAGCCTTGGTATATCTAACGATCGTGAGAATAACAGGATACAACCACAATAATAACGGAAGTACAGGGGTGTTTCCATGGGAAGTGAGACAAATTTGTATTTTTCAGAACTGAAAATTTTTGAGCGAAAACTTGGGATGGTATTGATATCCTGATCACGAATCCGAAAGAATTTTGAGCATATCTTGCCCCCTTTCATTATTTTTTGCAAAAATCAATATATCCATCGTCCCTGGCGAGCAGTGTATGTCACTCAGATTGAACCGAGGAGAGATTTGGACTTATAGTCGATATATCTAACGATCGTGAAAATAACAGAATTCTACTACGATAATTACGGAAGCGTTTTCATGGGAAGTGAGACAAAGTCGGATTTTTCGGAACTGAAAACTTTTCTGCGAAAATATGGATGGGTACGAAAGTTTGTGAGAATTTTGAGCGTATCTTGCTTCCTAATATTATTTTTGGAAAAAATCGGTATATCCATCGCCCTGGCGGCAGGTATGTCACTCTGGTGAACCCCATTAGAAAATTTAGCTCACCCCCCCCCCCCCTCCGTATATCCGTATATCTACCAATCGTTCGTGAAAATTACAGAATTCTACTCCAATAATACGGGGTTATTTCCATGAGAAGTGAGACACACACTATATATATATATATATATATATATATATATATATATATATATATCTATAGTAAAAACCGAATATAATGACATCGTTCATAACGACAGATCGGTTGTAACAACCGAATGGCAAGGTACTGGCCGAATCTATAGAAACTAATAAGTACACATACCGCCTATAACGACATCGGATACAGCGACATATCGCTTAAAACGACGAAACTTCATCTGCTATTCATCTGCTATAACGACCAACCGTTTACCTATTCCAGCAAAACAAAACATTACGAACAATTTTCACCCTATACTAATAATATGAAGGAATATTTTGCTATAGAACCTCTTTCCCGCTCTTTGCCATTTGACCTTGCATGTTTTTACGACTCATTCAGTGCGATAGTTGACCGCGTGAATTACAGGTTGATTTTAAAACTTTTGGTTTAGATCGTGTGTTTACGCGTTACTATGTCGTAAAAAAGAAATAGGAAAGTGTTTAATATTGAAGAAAAATCACATATTATATGGAGATTAGAAAATGTTCATATGCATAACCTATCCCCATACTACAAACAGACATAATATATACATACATACTTGGGTATATTGCTTATAACAACTATCGGACATAACGTACGAAGTATACGATCCCTTCAATGTCGTTATATCCGTTTTTTTCTGTATATTTATATATATATATATATATATATATATATATATATATATATATATATATTATATATATATATATATATATATATATATATATGTATATATATGCTGGAATCTGTACAAAGAGAGTCTCTGTTAGAACTGCCTCAACAAAAGCCCTTCAAGTAATATCTGGCGTAGTGCCAATTGACCTAATTGAGAAAAGAGAAGAAACACTTTCGGTGTGAATATCGATCGCTTGACGGAAATGAAGGCTGTAAGGGAGAATCAATCGAAAAATGGCAACAAAGATGGGATGAGACCAGAGACGTGGCACAGTGGACAAAGATACTGATACCTAATATCAGGAAATGGTTCGACTGCAAACATAAAAAAAAACAGAGTACCACCCCACACACTTCGTGACAGAAAATGGCTGCTTCCGGACAGACAAGATGTGCCTCTATTGTAGGGAAGTTGATACCCCCGAGCATACAATTTTTATATGTAATAGATGGGTTAGAGCCCGACATCAGTTGACCATAAACTTTGGAGGCGAAGTGGGAGTAGACAACATAATAAGGGAAATGACATAGAGTGAAATAAAATGGGTAAAAGCAAATGATTTCATTGAAACAGTGATGAAGAAAAAGGAACAGGAAGAACGGCAGTTTCGGCAAGCACAACAACTGTTTTGATAATATGAACTACAGACCAACTAGACTAATGGAAGAATAGCAAGAAAGCCTGGTATCCTGACGTTATGTCTTTACGATAATTCCAGGATGTCAATCGTGGCGAAGAAGGGGGTAGGCTAGTATTTGCACACCCTAGACTGGAATCCCACACAACCCATGCGTACGGGCACATCGGTGTCTTCCGAAGATTCATCATCCTCAAAAAAAAATAGATAGATATTTGGTTCTGGGGACCAATAAATGTTGATACACATTTATTGAAAGTTTTGCTATGATGATGGGACCAATAGGTAGTATTTCTATAGAAATCTACCTAAAAATGAAGAACGAGTTAGTTGAAAAGGCATAGGCATAGGCAAAGTGAGTAAGTACCGAATTAGTACAATAACACATAGATTTCATTCGATATAAGATAGGTTGGGATTGCGATTTTTTAAGGTTGCCTACTTTGTTACCCTGCAATACACACCCTATGAATTTTATTAATTTCGGTTATATTTCTGTAATTTTGCCCAATTTCAACTGTATAGATTGAACATAATTTACAATGGTCGGATAGACTTCCGTATAGAGGGACATACATCGGACTGAGGAGTGAGACTATAGTGTCCCATTCATTTTCGGTATGGGGCACTGGAAGTCGATAGTTATTAAAAATAGAAAACGTCTCTGGATAAACGACTTCAACTTTCCTGACTCACGGAAGTGTCAAGCACACGCTCATATAGCACGAGACGTCTTGGGGACGTCCATTTTAGGTCTGAACGTCCTGGACCTCTTCAGGACGTACTGAAAACGTAATTTTTCAACGTACCCATTATATATGAATACGACGTACTGGGTACGTCTATTTCTTGACGTTATCGATTCAATTTTGATTAACGAATATATATATATATATATATATATATATATATATATATATATAACACGTTGAAACGAATATTTTTCTACTGATATTATTATTTGTATAATCAGAATTTATTTCGTCATTTGTATATCATTAAAATCAATTATCAATTTCAAGGAACAAATATTATATAGAATCTCTTTACAAGAATACACCTTTGCTGTCTAGTAAAAACCTGGTTAACATGTCCATAACAGCTCATAACTTTTTACTGGCCGTAGTCATCTAGTTCAAAGTATCTCAATCGTTTCAGCTTACTGCATACTGTTGTCTCATTGGCTACTGGAATGATGAGTTCTCAATCAGCAGCCAATAAGGAGATAATAAGTACAAGATAAATGTGAGCTGTAAGCGGACTTGAAAGTTGGGTACCTAACGTTAGGTTCACTCGACAGGTCTCCCTTATCACGAACTGATTTTTGATTGGATGCTGGACGAGAACTTTCATTCTGTCATTTAATAACCAATCAGAAAACAGTACGCCGTCCGCCTTATTACGTGAAATAACGTGAATCCGTATAGGTCGAAATGTCAACTAACTAATCCGAAATTGTAATGTACATACTGTTTTCTTGAAACGGTAAAAGTGAGACACCAATAAATTCGTAGGAATTTCTTGACGGCAGCCGTATCCCCGTAATCTTCATTCATCATCGTCATGGATCATTCCAAATCACGTGACCTAATATGGTATGGTACGTGGTGACTAAATCAGTTTAAACGGATTGGCCACGTTTATACCGTGTCTTGGTATGCTGACTAATGATTATATTCCAACCAAATTCTGTTAGTGAGTGTGGTATAAACTGTGCACTTGGTCAAGTAACTAGCTTGGTTTGGTACCAAAATTTGTTGTGTACCAGACTATAATACTAAGTTGACTAAGATGGTGTAAACAGTATGATAAGTTTTACCAACCGTGACTGTAAATTTTGGTTTGAAAGATTGCTAAGCTTTCTGTCGTGGTTATCGCACTGGCTGAATTAACCGAATGGAAACAATAGCCATAAAGAAGAGAGCGAGAGAATGTTAGTGAAAAATATGTTCCGTGATTCCTAACCTTAGTTTCCGCATCATTACCTCGGAAATTGTTTTATATATTTTTGTTAGTATTTTTTATATAAAATGAGTTGCTGTAATTTAGAACCTCCTATAAAAAAGTCCAAAGGTATTAATTGGACAGATGAAGAAACCAGTGCGTTTCTCCAAATATTTTTGGACAAGAAAATTATATCAATTTTGGATGGCAAAAAATTCAAACACCTAGACCTTCACAAGAGCCTTGAAGAAGACTTGTTGAATAGGGGCTTTACAAAAACTGCGCTGAACAATTAAAATTAAAAATGACTGAGCCTGAGCTCACTGACATCCAGACATGTTCATTGACAGATGACACAATTCCGAATTAGATAGCAGAGTAACCTTTCTGGTTACATGACTAAATAAATACCAAACGAGAACCAAGTTGGGTGATTGATCATTTGACAGAACACGATGTAAATAAACGATTACTAAAACATTTGGTTTGAATTTGGTCACATACACTTGCTAAGGTTACCAAATTCACAAACGGTATAAACGTGGCCATTATCTCAAAGTTTTGTAAGTGTTTTTTGTTGTTTATAGACGTTTTAAGATGCAGAGTGATTATTTAAAGACATTATTGTTGCAAAATCCTGATATTGGTAAAAGGTAAGCTGAAAAATCCAATTTGTCTTTTGTTTACACAACACCAGTTTTTGTTTCCTAGTGAAATAAAATATTTTTTTACAGATATCAAACGAAGCCAAAGTTAGTAAATAATTTACATTGAACATTCAGGAACTAGATAGTTCGATTCATGGAATCCCACCTGTTACAAACATATATATTGTTTCATATTTAGTGCTAACCCATAGCTATTACGCCAAAGAGCAAATGAAGGCCTACAAAAGCTTGCAATCATTAAAGTATTTTGAATCGGGCTTTGTTGTAAATGTGGGGACAAAGGTGGTGAATGGTTTCTACATTTCACTGGGAAATGTAAGTTTTTTTAGAACTGCATGAGTAGATAGAATTGCATAGTCAAGTGTTTGTGCTCTTCAATAATGTTTGAGCGTTTCATGTTGGATTTCATATATTAAGTACATCAATATTTTTTACATATGTCTTGTATGTTGAAATATCTTGTCAATCTTTTTGCACATTGATGGTTACAATGCCACCTTTTTGTTCTATTTATGCACAAAGCGCTTAACGTGTTGAGAACATTGTATTCATTTCTATTGAATTCTGTTTATCCAGCTATTTTTTCAGGTCAAACATTCTCAGAGAGGAAATGAAAAACCATTGGAAGTTTGGTGCATTTTGACCAAAGATGGAAATGTATTAACAGCACATTGCACATTTGAGTGATACGCAACTAAAAATAAACCTATGAAGTCTACAGGAAAAAGAATACCATTTAAGTTTCACTACCGTAGAAGAAGCTATAACTTGTTAATAAAATCATTATGTCTACAGGATTTTCATTCAATTTTAGAAAGAATCTACCTATTGTTTGTATGAGAAAAAGTAGTATAGTAGTATATTAATTATTGATAGCAGAGTCCATGTATGGTGTTAAACATATTTCATATATTAACAAAACAGAAATACATGGGTAGTACACCAATTAGATTTATTGCAGAACCAACAACTATTGAAATTGAAATAACCTAGCCTAATTTGTTTGTTTTGCTTAATTTTATCCTGGAATGTTTTATTCTTGGAATAACATGGAAACTCTTCTAAGCAAGGATTAATGTCTGGAAAATAACCCAAAAAGTCTCTCAAATCAATAATTTCAGGTCCACGTATGGCAACCCAAAATAGATGTTTGGGGCTCTGATCAAATAATATTTGTCTGTAGATAGATAGATTTTATTGACTAAGTGACACATATAAAATACATTTGTATGTATGTATGATGTTTAGTGGCCTCACTGATTATTGTAACTTGTAGTACTTATAGGAGAAGGTCAAAATAACTGAAATCACTAGATCTGTTGTCATTCTCAGAACAATGTACAGTAGGTTCCATATAATTAGATTTATGTTAGAAGGGACATATACTTTGAAATCCCGTTACATATTCAATAATATAAATGAAAAATTCCTATGTGTCGATAACGAGAGAAGAGTTTGTCTTACATACATTTCATTACGACATGGAACCTACTGTACATCTCCCTGAGGATGACTTCATAAAAGTCGAAACGTCGGCAACAGATCTACAGTGTTTTCAGTCATTTTGACCTTTTCCTAACCAACTCCAAGTTCCGCTCATTCATACATCCCCAGTAAACCCATTTTGGGTGCTCAATTACCTAAACTGGACGTTTTGGTTACGTACTCAAAACGGACATACTGGAGATATACGAATGCGCGGAATTTGGACGTCCCCAGTATGTACATGGACGGCGATCGTATCTAATCTGGACATCCTCAGTACATACGGTACGACTTGGCTGGACGTTCTCCATATGTTTTGGAGACATACTTGTGCTATATGGGATACTCATTTTATTTATGGATGAACCCGCAGTAAATCTGACAACACAGCATCGGGCAGCAGTTCAGAGGCATTGAACTGTTACCGTCAGCGCACTCTAGATGAGATTAGATTGAAATGTATATTAATGTCAAGAGCAAAATCCATGACACGGCTTCAATCGTAATCGAGATATGTGTACATTGAGGTTTTCGAGATACAATTTATTTTAAATTAGCCGTCGCAGAGTTCACACGAGTTTTCCGCGAACGTAAATCATATGGAGTGTAAGTGGAGTGCACATAGGTTGGAAAATGATTGACGAATAGTTGACTTCAATTGACCTGCAATATAAAGCAATCAGTACTGACCTGGGTGGGATGGAGAATTGACACATGAACCGTAAAATTAGTCTGACTGAAAAGATAAATTACCACGTTGAGTATTCGTACTCACATATGTTAATGATAATATTGAATCGGCGCTTGTCGAGATAATGCGACGTTGTCAAGTTTCTGAAAGTCCTGTTCTCGAAGAATAATATTTAGTAATATTTTGCTTCCGATAATTTTGCGGAAACGACTACTTGAACAATATTATGGCTTAAAATTATGTTATTAATATAGTGAGAACGAGCCAATCTCGTATGTGACTCAACTATACCCAAACTAACTGGAAGTAAAAACAATGCAGACGAAGAATGACTTCACTATTATTCTCTATCACTACACGATTTTTTAAAAAGATGTGTCACTAAATATGATGTTTAGTGTGACATATACTACTTTCTCGGAAAATCCAAAACGGCTTACCTACAGAAAAACTATATCATTGAAACATATCATGATGTATTAAATTGGAGTGCTTTGAAATACTATCTCGTATGTGATATAATATGGAAATAATTTCTGTGAATCACTAAACATTCACTAAAATATTTGGAACAATACGCAACTCTACCTCAAATTCTTTTTTTATCTCGTTTATATTAATTTTCTCATCGGAGTAAATCTTATAACCAGTAAATATTAAGTACCTACATGAATGAAACGGCAATATATTTTATTCAGCGAAACAAAAAACAGAAAAATATAATATTGCACATTTTTTGGTAGTATTTGCATTATGATTTCATTGAATAGTTGAAACATCAATCTACCTACCCTTCACAAAATTTGAAAACAGCTGAAATGGCAATTAAAACTTTTTTTTCGTAAACCCAATCTAAGGAAATTGGTTCAGCATTTGCATTTGGCTCGGCTCGTAAATCTTGTATTTATGCGTTATGTAGCAGTTGGTTTTTCATGAGTACATTATGAAATCATTTTAGTTTGCTGGTGTTCTCTTTCTTCAGGTGTAAATTTATGTGAATAAAAGCACATTTCCTTCACAACCCACAAATAATTATATATATATATATATATATATATATATATATATATATATATATATATATATATATATATAAAGTTCGCAGCATTTAGAAAACTTTTTTATTATTGACTCCAGAATTGAATTTTATTCGACCCTATACGAGGGAGATAGAAAAGCATGCTTTGTTTTCAAAATAATATGACATCACTTTATTTCTCACGGTAGAATTAAAATTCATGGGGAAATATTGTTCAAAATCGAATGTTGATCCAGAAATTCGAATCATATTCGAATCATCTATGACCAATTTCATATTTCATCTTTTTTCCCATTTTTTCCTCATCGCCCTGTACAACATAAGGAATATTATGCTAGACGAATGGTATATTGTTATATATGATGATATCACTCTCTGAATGTTTTCTCATTTCTCCCTCCCATCGGAAAATCTCATTAATTGAATTATGTGACGGAATTTCACAAAATCTTGCTGCAAATAGTAAATAAAACTGAATTGTCTCCAAGGTATAATGCCACAATGCCAATTAATTCATTTTCACAATACAAATAAAAAAAATTTAAACAAATATGTCCTATGCTTTATTCTACGTGGAGTCTTCCATTCTCAATACACTGCATAGTACGGCGGTGCATTGCATCATGAACATTTCTCAGTATCTGGGGAGCTACTCCCCGAATACAATCCCTGATAGTATTCTCCAAATGACGTATATTTTGAAATGGTCTTCTTGAATATACCTTCTGTTTGAGATATCCCCATAAGAAAAAATCCAAAGGAGTGAGGTCCGGTGACACGGCGGGCCAAGCGTTATTGGAAAATCTTCCAATCCATCGTTTTGGAAATGTTCCGTTTTACCACCTTCTCACTTCTAGCGTAGAATCAACGGATGCACCGTCTTGTTGAAAATACATTCCAACTGTCATGTCCAGAGGAATATCATCTAAATAATCGGAGAGAAACGTCTGCAGCATTCTTAAGTATCTTGCAGAATTCAGTGGTTGTCTGAAAAATACTGGTCCAACAATAATGTCATTAAGAATTCCGCACCGACGTTAACTTTGAAGTGATATTGGTCTCTACATTGTATCCTAGAGATTATTATCTGCCCACCACCTGCAATTCTGGGAGATGACTACCCCATTTGATGTGAAGGTAGACTCGTCACTGTAAATAATGTTTTTCGAAAACTGTTTATTATCTTCCATCATAGACTGAAATCCAAGCGATTATCCGGATCTCTCGGTTTCAAAGTGTGTATGAATTTTGGTTTATACGGTTTGAATTTATTATTACCTAGAACTCTTGTCATTGATCGATCGGATATACCAACATTTTCTCCTCTTTGCGATAATGACATTCTTGGATATTCACGTAGACAGCATAATATTCATAACAGTTTCTTCATTTTCAGTTATCGGTCGTTTATGTGTCACTTTGTATTTTTTCGAAACCGATCCAGATTCTCCGAATGGTTTCAAAATTATGAACGTTTTTACCGGGATGTCTTTCATTGAAAATATTGGCAGTGTCTCTACAAGTATGATAATTGTCACCATGTATCATTACAATCTCAACTCTCTCCTGTATACTTAGTCGAGAAGCCATGATTGAATTGAAAAACTACTGAAATTACTATAAGATTTGTGAGTTATTCTTGATGCGTCAAAAATGGTTTGTTTACAATTAGAAATGAATTCGTTTTCAAAGCCAACTGTGATCGGTAAATGTTTTGTATCTCAATCATTTACAGTAAAATTCAAAGAACAAAACTATGGAAGCTGGGTATTGCTAGGGAAGTCGAATGTAACTACTTACGATATTTCGAAATTCATAAATAATACGTGAATAAATTTTTCGAGTGGATTAAAACCTCAATTTTGTTCGTTGAATGCCGCAAAATATTCAATAAAATATTGTAGATGCATTCTGACGTCTTGCTTGAAAAAAAAACTATGAAAAATTGACAAATTTTAAAATTCCTGATAGTCTTAAAAAATGTTTTTCGTAGTGTGAAAATAAATTCATTTTCATTCTGGCATCATACCTTGGAGACAATTCAGTTTTATTTACTATTTGCAGCAAGATTTTGTGAAATTCCGTGACATAATTCAATAAATGTGATTTTCCGATGGGAGGGAGAAATGAGAAAACATTTAGAGAGTGATATCATCATATCTAACAATTTACCATTCGTCTAGCAAAATATTCCTTATGATGTACAAGGCGATGAGGAAAAAATGGGGAAAAAAGTTGAAAAATGAAATTGGTCATAGGTATCCACATTCGATTTTGAACAATATTTCCCCATGAATTTGAATTCTACCGTGAGAAATAAAGTGATGGGATTATAATATTTTGAAAACGAAGCATGCTCCCTCGTATAGGGTCGTATAAAATTTAATTTTGTTTTTTGCATTTCAAGTTTGGGATGAAGCACAGGTTTTTATCACATATGATTTTTTTGAGAAATCAATAACAAAAAAGTTTTCCATATGCTGCGAACTTTATGTCGGACACTGTATATATATATATATATATATATATATATATATATATATATATATATATATATATATATATATATATATATATATATATATATATATATATTTATATATATATAAAAATATAAATATATATATATATATATATATATATATATATATATATATTTGATGTTGTGAGCATACTAGTAGCCGCTTTTCAATATTGGAAGTTTATCTGAAGAGCCTTGAGCTTTGTGATCATGAAATAACTTACAGAAGATTTTCTGATTAAAAAAAAATTATTCCAGCAACTCTGATGGCCGAACGAACAAAATGTCAACACGAGAACACGAGAACAAAAGAAACCTAGTTCGTCGAAACAATATCACAACAGTACACATAAACCTGCAAACATATCACAGAAACAATTCAAACCACGTTTGGAACGGCTATCGTTTTATGGGATTCGAAAGTTTTTCACGACGTTTTCGATTGCTTGGATCTCCAATCGTCTTCAGCGGAATACTGAGGAATATAGGTATATCCATTCTCCATTCTCAGTTGGATGGGCTGATAAATCCGAGCAAAACATTATAGGATTGCCGCTTTGACTGAAAATACCGACCATAGGCAGATGTTCATTCTTTTACTTCAAATGTAACTTTGCATATTTTTGTTTATATATGTTGTTTCGAAGTCAGTTGAATGAATGTACCGAAAAAATCATAAGAGTACTGAATAATAATAATAAATTGTTGTTTTGGTTTATCATCGAATTCTTTTTTTCCCGGGCTTGGGACCGGCAGATGTTATCACCCAGCGATCTGAGACATAAAAAGTTTTCTCAGAGTTCTGAATAATAATAATAATAAACCTAATTAAATAAAATTTTAATTTAGTATGGAATTATAAAAAAAAATACATTCAGTTGAAAAGCTTTTTGAACTGATTCAAATTGTCAAAGTTTTCGAAAGTTTAATATCAAATAGTCATGAAATCTAATGGTACAAAGTATTAATAGAGGTAATAAGCATTTCTTGATACAATTATCATTTTGGTAATTACATTGTGATCGTCTGTGATGGGGATTATAAAAACAAAGTTCAGTAAACTATCGAGAAAAGGAGATTATTAAAAGATTTAGAAGGGATTCTCATGAATAACATTTTTTGGTAGGTTTGTTATATCACACTGGGCTTGCAACCCGCAGATGTTATCACTAAGAATATAAAAAGTGTAATATACAAAAAAAAACGATGAGAATCACTGTTCATTCAGTGTCCTGAAGAATAATTATAATGTTTTCGTTTAGCATTAATGTTACATATAAATTACCTAATTTAAATTAGGTATGAAATTGTAAAAATGAAATAAAAGATGCCAAGCACAAAACAAGAAAATTCAATGTGCCTGGAAAATAAACGCATTTCCACCATTAATCATCATAAGGACCATATACACACACATGCATATATATCAAAATTATCACATACATAAAAATTCGTCTTGTGAGTAGCAGCACTTTTCAATTAAGAATTATTTTAGTCTATTTTTTAATATTCTGACATTTGGTGCAGATTTTATTTTAGGATTCAATTTATTGTACAATTTGCACCCGATAAAATAAAAACTTTTTTGATAAAGTGCAGCGCAGTGAGAATTGGGCTGTAACGTATTGCGGTAACGAGTGTTAGGATCATGTTTTGGCAAGCATGTTATAATGTTTTTCCAATTATTATAGAAATATATACACACCTCCAAAATATATACGCTATATAGTGATTTTAAGTTTTTTTGAAAAGTTCTCTACAGCTAGTCCTCATATTAATATTCTCAATAATGCGTAATACGTATTTCTGTAAAATAAAAACTCTGTTTACATTAGCATTATTACCCCAACTTAGTATTCCATATCTCATGTGGGAGTGAAAATTGGCATAATACAATGTAATAAGAATGTGTTTGCTGCAATGATTTTTCAAATATTTGATGCTGTAGCAAGCACAACGAAGTTTCTTATATAATTGGTTGGTATGTTCTGTCCATGATAATGGCCTGTCAAAAGTAACTCCTAATAGTTTCAAGTTTTCAGAGCAGAGCAATTGATTTTCCGTATATTTAAATATTGTAGGTGGATCATGTCTATGTTCGAAATATGTCAACACTGTTTTTTGTGGTTCAATAGCAAATTATTATTTTCGGACCAGCGTAATGGACCTTTCCATTTAGGGAAAAAAAGTTCCAAAATTTTATTTCGTATGAAACGTCCAATTGACTAAGAATGCCATCATATATTTTTTATTTCGAAAAGATATTGCGTTTGAAAGAGTACCCGTGACGTCACGTTCATCGAAAACTACCCCCTCCATAATCCACGTTCAGAAACACGCATTACTGTTCTTGTCAAAAATATAGCTCACTGCTTGATATACACCATTAATATATAATTGAACTCTGTTTATTGACAGACTCATAAAAAAAAAACTCATTTCAACAACGGTTTTCTTTATTTAAAACATTCAAAGTTTCTGAACGGGCCTTCCTTTTGATGAAGACCGATCATTGGCAACACCGCAAATGTTACAGACAGTTCCCAGTTCCCATGAAAATAATATTGAGATTTGAGGTTAACCATTAATGTTTATTTTTATCTACTTATTAATTTCTTAATATCATAAACGATTTGGTGTGTTTATAATGAAACAAGGCTTCGTAAAAGCAGGTTCGGAAAATTTACCAAGGGTGGATTATGAGATGATTGACTCTTTTTATTTAACAAACATGACTTTTTTGAGTGCTGAAATGAAAAATGTGAAAACGAAAAACGGTAAGCAATTTGTGTTAGGTATATAGCAAACATGAATATCGAGATCATTTTCAACTGACTTATTCGCATCGAAAAAGTAAATCAACACATGTTATCTTTTTACAGATCTACCAGTGACTCCAGAAGTGATAATGCTGTTGGCTACATACAGTTGAAACGCCAAGAAAACGTCTGCAATGTGAAAGCAAAGCTCACACCGGAACATAAAATCCACAATTTTTTTAATAATTGTTTGGTGCAGGTAGACGAAGAAGCAATGTCCTAGAATGTCCGTGTTTAGACTGTTCGGCCTCTGAAGGTAGATGTATATTGAAAAATGTTTTGACAATTCAGATGAGATCAACTATATTTGGTATTCATATAACATCAAGAATGCCCAAGGCCAATTTGAAGAATTTGTTGGGACAAAAAAGTTAGAACAAAAAAACTCTTGAAATTTTGGAAAGATGCATAATTTTTTTTTTTTAAACTGAATCTGGGAATATGTGTTTCATACAATGCATTGTGTTTTCCAGGTGGATGTAAATATAGACTGGCATTTTTTATGTGGCTCCATAGAAGAAGTGAAGAACCCTCTGTAACTTCACAGACATTCTACTGGAAATAATCAAAATTATCAACAATGGGGAAAGAGTATAAAATTATTGAATTGAAGGCTCTAATGAACAGAGAAATTCCTGAATTGAGAAACAGACAAGGATAATTTCTTAATAAAGTGAAGAGTTTATCAGGAACTGGAGGAATATTTTCATTTTTCGAAAATAAACCATTTGAAAATCTAGCCATATACCGATGGGCACTCAATTTTCAAAACAAAAATTCTAATGGCACTGCAGATTTGAGTTTATGACTGATTCGGCATGTGAAATGGCTGAACAAATAACGAGAAACCAGTCGAAATGTTCTACTTGGTATGAGTTATGGTTTGGAAGAGTAACAGCTTCTAGGACATATGAAACCGCAAAATGTAAAACTAAGGAAGGAATTCTGGCTGAAAGATGGGGTAAGCATAAACTTTCATTGAGAGAATCCATCATTTTTACATTCATTAAATTAAAAACAGATATGAGGTATCTTGTCCTATCAGTTCTTTTCAACATACGTAAGCCAATATGTAGAATTATATTCCATGAAACGTTGATTATATTGGCAACAGTTACTTGACCAACTAAGGATGAGATATCAGAAAATATGCCAAAATGTTTCGATCCTTTTCAGAATGTCAGAGCAGTTATTGACTGTACCGTGATACCAGTTGAAGAGAGTTGTTTGTGTTGTAGATTGAGAACTTATTCCCTATATAAAAAGAGGCATACTCTTAAAATCATGACAGCAGTCACTCCTGGTGGTCTCATTACATATATTAGTAAAGCTTATGGCGGAAAGAGTTCTGATAAGGAAATATTTAGACAAAGCAGAATAGTTGAGAAGTTGGAAGCTTTTAAAGATCACTTGATGAAAGACAAAGGTATTATAATAACATATATTACATATGAATGTGGCATGAGGATCATTCAGCTACCTTTTCTAAAGAAGGAGCTTTATTAAACACCAAAATTGCAAGGGCAAGAGTTCACATTGAAATAGTCAATCAGCGAATAAAAACTTGGAAGCCACAGGCATTATATATAAATATATATATATATATTAATATTTGATTTTGTTTTCATGTTTCAGCACATGCAGAGAATACAGAATATATCAAAGAACTGTGTAATCCCTGAGATCGCAAGCTCCTTTGATTGGCCCAGTGGAGCATTTGCCAATGAAGGTGAGGATTATTTTATTTAGTTATTTCAAGTTTGTCAAAATTACTCCTAATATATTGGTTAGATGATACTTTATATCAAAATTGAACATGGGATACTTCACAACCTCTGGTTATTTCATAAGAAATATAAAGTGAAAATCCTTGTTTTTTTTCTAATCTATATTTGAAACCACTTTGATTTTTCATTAAAAAAGTTATTGTTCATCCTTTGGAAAAAATATCAAGTTTTTTTTCATTAGTAGAAAAAATGAAGTCTGCTCCACGGTAAAAAGCATTTATTTCTAGGGAAGAAATTAGCAATTCATTTCGGCAAAGTATTTTGCCATCTTCAGGCTCTCTGAAATATACATAAAAAAGATACAAGAGTGACCATTGTTAAAGTTGATAAAAGAATTACCACAAAAATAAACATAACATCACTGATTTACACAAACATTGAAGTTAAAATGTCAACTGATTAAGATAACATAGGTTATCGACTGAATTAATGAGTTGACATTTTAAATTCAATGTTTGTGTGAGTCGGTGATGTTATGTTTATTTTTGTGCTAAGTCTTCTACCAATTTTTACGATGTTCACCCTTGTATCGTTTCTCTGTATATTTTAGAGAGCCTGAAGATGGCAAAATACTTTGCCGAAATGCATTGCTATTTTCTTTCCTAGAAATAAATGCTTCTAAGTGTGGAGCAGAGTTGATTTTTTCTACTAATTAATTAGAACTCCACCTGACATGGACTACTTTCATAATTTTTTTTTTCATGTTCTTCTAGCATCTGTACAGTTTACACAGAATGGATCAAGCAATGGATGAATTCTTCAAAATGAAGTGGGGATTTAAGCTTCTGTTGAACTTACCTTCATCCATTGTAGTCCAGTGCAATTACGGAAAGAAATAAACATAAAATTATGTAGTTTGGGGATTAGGAAGGATCGATAGGAGGGTGTATTCTGAGCATATATTCCAATTTGAGGGATTCTGGCGAGGTCAGCTCAAGGTCATTTCGATGAAAAACGCGTTTAATTCGATATCTCGAGGACGGTTAGTGTTAGGCAAAAAATTGTGGAGACCTTTTCTCTTCTAAATTAAATTGTCTAACTTCTTTATCTGAAACTTTTTTTTTTCATCAATATTTTTCAATTTATTGCTTCCGAAAGGCAAACATTTTACTTTTTTTCCTCCCTTTTTTTTATTTTTCGCCATTTTCTCCCCAACCGTTAAATTTTATTAAATTTTACCGATTATCAAAGTGTAGATCTTTTAATTATGAACAACTTTTTTTTCAAACTTTTTTCTGTAATGCCAATATCTTCAGAGTTATATATTACTTTACCGAGCGAAATCCGCGCCACTGTCGCAATATCAGCGACATCAGTGGGTATTTAGTACTTGAAAGAAATATTAAAGTATTCCATGATCATTTATTAGCCAACTTACCTGTATCAAAAGGTGAATCGATTTAACTATTTAAAAATTGTACTTTATTTAAATATTAAATATTGTAATCATTCAAATATCATTTAAATATTGTACTTCTGCAATTTGGGTATTTTTTATTGCATTCGATGGGATAATAATGTGAATAAGGATTAGAAAAAGAAGTAAATGAATAATTAAAACTGTATTGTACTTGGTAGGAACACCTCAACGAGTGAAAAAATGCGGCATCGGAGGTAGGAGGAAGGGATTCCAATTTAACCCTCCCACTGCCTGCCATTTTTTTGTATCCGTTATAACGGAGCTCGTTGAGATTCGTACAATTCGTGTCACCTGAAGCCTTGCGATACAAATTCAAAATGAATTGTTCGCCGTTTGAAGCGAGAGTTGTTTTGTCTGCTTTAGCTTGTAGAAAAACTTCAGTCAGAGAAATCAAATCCGGAGTATTCTTCAATGCGGTCATTGCAGTGTGTCCGTGAATACACGTTGCGACAATGGCGCGGATTTCGCTCGGTAAAGTAATATATAACTCTGAAGGTATTAGCATTATAGAAAAAAGTTGTTCGTAATTAAAAGATCTACAGTTTGATAATCGGTAAAATTTAATAAAATTGAACGGTTGGGGAGAAAATGGCGAAAAATAAAAGAAAGGGAGGAAAAAAAGTAAAATTTTTGCCTTTCGGAAGCAATAAATTGAAAAATATTGATGAAAAAAAAAACTTTCAGATAAAAAAGTAAGTTATTGAATTTAATTCAGAAGAGAAAAGGTCTCCACCATTTTTTGTCTAACACTAACCGTTCTCGAGATATCGAATTAAACGCGTTTTCATCGAAATGACCTTGAGCTGACCTCGCCAGAATCCCTCAAATTGGAATATATGCTCAGAACACACCCCCCTATCGATCCTTCATAATCCCCAATCTACATAATTTTATGTTTTTTTTTCCAATAATTTCCGTAATTGCACTGGATTATTGGGGTATTCGCCGAATTATTTTTTATCAGTAATGTATTGAATGGATAATTTATTGCATGTACCAATAGATGTTCCAAATATTACTGTATTGATACTTCTATTTATGTTGTAGATATTCTCGATGTTGGAATTTATCAATGTACAATGTAGATATTCTCGATGTTCTGTGATTGTTTAGATATAATCAATCATAAATGCATTATACTGTGAATATATATGTAGGCTTTGTCTGTTTGTATCATAATATAAATACATGCATATTCGGTAGCTGTTAGTGTTTCCTTCATGTGATGAGTCAAATATTTATTAAGTTTGAACTACTGAAAATATAATTAATAATTTAGAATGAATAGACTTGAAATATGTTCATACAAATTTCGTAAATTTTTTGCAAAATTATTTACTTATTTCACACCAATTCTTTGTTGAGGGATACTAATTCAAAGGTAAAGACGTTAACTCATCTATTTTTTACAAATACAGGCTTACATTTTCTATAATAAAAATTTTCCCTATGGTTACAAAGCAATAGAAAAAAAAATTATTTCTGAAGATATTGGCATTCATGAAGAGAATGTGACAACAAACCTTAGAAAACTTTGACATAATACTGCACATTCTAGTTATTTAAAGTATTTTTGAATTTCAATCAATCAAAATAGAAGAAATGAATCTTATCGACAAAGTTGTTGAAGAATTCGTCCACCGTATGCTCCTGAAATAAATTTTAATTGTATTGTGCCATTTGGAGACAATTAATAATTGAATTAACTTTCTTATAGCGAGCTCTGAAAGGGATCGGCAAATTTCTTTCAATTTCAGATATGTCAGGCCAATATATAAGCTCTTGTAAACAATTTGCCATCATAGGCACAGCTCTTGTGAAAATCTTGTGAACACTTGATTTACTCAAATCAAAGTCATCAGCCAATCAAGAGTATACATCCCCAACCCGTATCTTTTTTAAACTCATCAGAACATCCATATATTTAATTTCTTCAATTTTGGTAATGTATTTCACAATGTGGTAAACATTTTCAGGGTGCCCCAAATAGAATTACTCTTTTTTCCTATAAGTGCAATGGATAAGCGCTGGCGCTGCTGTCCTTCGATATTTTCACAATCAGGATCGGATGAAGACTGACTAGGAATATACTCAGAATTTTTTTTGGTGGTGTTATTTTGGTGAATCGGATAATGTACTAGCTTGGCTACTGCTAGGAGAAGAACTATTCGAAACTCTTGAGTAAATATTTCCCATGGATGTAATGTCACTCAACACAGTTTTAATAGCTGAAGGAGTGATGTTTTCATTTGGTTTGGGCTTCTTCATCGTTGGTAGGTCATGTACTTATGATGAAACATTGTCAGACCAATGTCGTTTCAGGTTGATATGTGGACAGACATCTTTCTTCAACATAAATTTGGATCCCGTTGTTCTAGCTATTCCCAATTCGTAGTATCTTCTTTCAGCTGGAATCAGTTTATAGGACTGGATATAAAATACAGTACTGATCGATGATTTTGCAAACTTGCATTGAGTGAAATTAAAGATCGTTCGTTGATGTACTCACCTGGAAATGTTCTGCACAAAAGCATATATTTCCGCTTTTTACAAAAGTTTGATTCACTTTCACTGGTGTTCAGACAACCGGGCACATAGCACTTTTTAGACATTTTCATAGTTATTAAAATTAGAAAATAATTTCCGAAATTTTTCAATACCAAACATTCATGGAGAACTTGTTCATTTGCAGCAGTTCTCTGCATATCTCGTGTCTCGTATCAGATATATGCAAGAAAAAGAGCTGAAGAGAGAAAAACGATTGATAATATTCTACTCCGTGGAGCAAGCGAACGAACCTATCAAAGTATCAATTAACAAATGTCATTACGTCACAATTCCATGATTCGCAACTCATACAACGATGCCAAATCAACTTTTACTGAACGTGACCTCACGAACCCACATTTTTCCGGATTATGGAAAAACTACCCATCAGAAAAAAAAATACAAAAATCCCAAGTGATATTAGCACATATACTTTCTAATTACTGTGTTTTTCTCATGGTGCATAAAAAGGTCCATTGTATACTATTTCTGTAGAACAGATCAGTGATTGTTGGCTGTCACCAGATATAATGATGTTAGTATCATCAGCGTAACAAATAATCTTGACCTTCGAAATGTTATCTACAAAATATATGTGGTCATTTGCAAATACGTTGAAAAGCAGAGGCCCCAAAAATGATCCCTGTGGAACTTCCTGTGTGATGGTATAGGAAGGACTGTGACGTGCCGTTGAGTGGGACAAACTGAATCCTATTCAAGAGATATGATTGAAATAACTTTCGAGTTTAGTAAGTAACATGTTATGGTCAACCAAATCGAAAGCCCTCGAGAAATCTATAAACAATCCGCTCACATGATCTTCTTTGTCTAACCTACAGACGAGTTAATTTTGAAAGGTATTCAGTGCAGTCTCTGTACCCATATTAGTACGAAATCCATGTTGGCTTGTTAGTTTTATGATGTGTTAAAAATGAATTCAGCTTAATTTTTATGTTCATTTCCATAATTTTGAAAAAACTACAAAGTAAGCCGATAGCACTATAATTTGCAAGGTCATTGCAATCTCCTTTCTTATAAAGAGGCATTACCTCCGCTAGTTTGAGACAGCCTGAAAAAATGCCAATTTTTTCATTATATTATTTGAAACTTGATCATATCCTGATGAGTTGGATATCTTCAAATTATCAATAAGGGTTGTGACGTCTATAAGTGTGACAGATTTTAAGAAAAAAGACAAGTTACAAGTAGGAATATTCAAGCTAATGAGATCCAGATTTTTTCTACGGTCTTGAATTATGTCTTTCGTAAAAAGCAAATTGAATTTTATAGTCAATTCCTGATCAGATAATTGCACACCATTTTTCATTATTTCAACTAAATTATTTTTCTCCTCTCTTTGCAACTTTGGGTTTATCAATAATGTCCCACTTCGCTTCTGATTCATTATCAGAATTCCTTATTAAGTTGTCAAAGTAATTATTCTTTGCCCTTGTTAGTGCCATATAGTATTGCTTCTGACTCTCTATACTCGCGATTTCATATTGAGGATCGGTTTGTGACGAATCTGAGAAAAAAATCGTCCGTTCTTCAAGTTGTTTAACATGATCAGTCATCCACGAATTCTTTACACCTCTTCTTTTGAGATTTGGCGCAATTTTGCAGTTACTCTTATGTCTAATTATGGTGTTGCTGAAATTATCCCATGCTATATTTGAATTCTGTTCATTGTAAATATCATTCCAATTTTCAGCTCCCAAACATTCTAGAAAATGATTGTTATTGTATTGTATTGATTGTAATTATGTGAGGTCAGAAACACAATGATGAAGAGGTAACATCAGTAGAGTATGTCCAGAATTTTCTCAAAATTCGCCAATGACATATTCTTTTTGAGGAATATTGAAATTTTTAGAAGCCCTAATTTCAAAATGTCCTCTTTTTTTGCCTTTTGACGAGAGTGGTACGACGCATTATCCATCACAATATCGGTATTTGGTGGTATATTTGGTAATAATTGTTCACTGAACCGTTTTTCGAATGAAGGTGTCATGTCCTCATGATGATCTGCTGAACATTTTTTCATTTGTCTAGCTAATAACAGCAACGCGTTCGGTACAAAACTATTTTCACTCTCCGAGTGTACAATTATTATCCGTTTTCTTTTAGGACAAGTGCTTGAAGACAACAGTTTTTTGGGTTATCCACCTATCTATACTGAATCACATCATGACTATCAGACCAAGTCGCGTCAAGATACACCAAATGTCTCTTCGATTGCCGATGTTATTTTATTTGACGTAAATAATCCTACCTCTGGAGGACGAGCCAGAGTGATTCCATTATTGCCATTCCCTTATTGATTTTCTTGTGTTTGAAACCACAGCCTGAAATGATTTCCATGAATTCAAAGCAGCTCTGCTCAAGCCAGAAATTTTATGTGGACGGTACTTTCGAATGCTGCACAAATTTTTTCTTGCAGTTGTTTACCATACATGGCTCTTTACAGACACACACCACACCACTGTTCTACTGATAGATTCAATCCAAAACCCGATAAAGTAATGAGATATAGTTTATGGTAATTTATGAAACAAGCAGCCAGTGGAGTTAACAACTAGTTTTTACGCGGTGAACAGTTTTCACTCAATTTAGTCTACTATATACTTTATCCGGGAAATCATATTTATTTATCTTTCCGTTCTCCTCCATAATTCAACATTATAATATGTACGATTTGAATAAACCCTATATTTAGAGTTGAAGATAAATTTATTCAACTAATAATGGATATACTATAACACCATAGCTTTTTGGTATAAATAAATCATTCGTATTGACTCCCAAATGAGAATCACAAGCTATTGATATGGCAACAAATGGTTAAATACTATTTTGAATTGAATACACTTTATGTTGATGAATATGAAAGCCAAATATCTGCATTGCAAATGCTACATATTGTTTTTTCAAAATTTCGTCAATTGCGTATAGTTTCAGCAAAGTATAGACGTTTATTGCATTTGAGGCATATGACCCGAATTTTTCCTTCGCATCCAGGATATTTACATCTGGATCTTCGATTATTATTGTTCTGATTCTGGATGTACTATTTTTCGCTTTGTTCCAATGTTTGATCATGCCTTTTTGTTTGAGAACTTCTTCTTCTAGTCATCATAAAATATTTGTAATGATGAATTTTTTTCATTGATTTCCTTATTTATTTAATAATTTTTGAAAAATAAATATCTATTATAACAGTAATGAAACTCCGACTATGTTGTTCTTACCCTTTTTCAACACGTTTTTACCTTATCCCAGCTCAGCCTAGGAAGTATGGGTCATCTATACTCTCATGGCAATGACAACTTGGTGCGCTGCTTGATGTCAAATGTGCTATTTGGTGGGGAGATCATGATAAGGTGCTTAATAGATAAACAAAGAATGCAGAAAATCATCAAATAGTTATGGTTTTTATTGAATAAATTCTTAAATTGACCTAATCTGCGATATCCAACTTATCTAACTCAGATCAGTGATGTAAATGGTGAAACTTGCTTAGGTATGATAAATACTTGGTGAATAAACGTTTGAATGTTATGAGTAGTCTGTGAGCATAGAAAAAACCATTAAATGTTCAAATGAATGGACACAAGAAATCAAATAACCAATATGAGTGTCTGGACCTGATATGTTGCACTTTATTCAGTTCTGCTTTTGAAATACCTGCTATTCTTCCTTTGTGGTGTTCTCCTGACTATTAGAAGTATTCGTGCTCAGTGGGAAAGTACAGCTACACTGCAGAAAGCCCCTTTTGTTCCTGACAATGGCACGGACTGGACTTTTGTTATCTTAATAAGGTGAGTGGTTTTTCCTTGTTTGTTTATTTTCCCATCCATATCTGAATTAGTTGTATAACGTTTAAGGATAGTTCTGCTTGGTTTTCTCTTGTGTTTTATTATAATTTCTCTTCCAAATTCGTACCTGGTTTCGTTTTCTACCTCAATTTTTCATCTCCTCCAAGCTTGTTACATTTCTTCTTGGCAACACACATTTTTTGTTTCTTTTCACAAATTTAAAGTTTATTCCCCCTTCTTTTTCACTTTTTGTTATTCTAACTTATTCTAATGATTTATTTAAAAATGTACAAATTTGGTTTAAATTCATATTTGACATTTTTCTGTTTTCATAATTTTTATATTTTATTGTTTGCCTCACATTGTTTTTGACATCTCGCTGTTGGGTTTCCTCCTGATATGATTTACCATACAGGATGTTTCAACTTGACTGCCATGTCATCTACTTGAGATCCGAAGTTTTTTCATGAATTTAAATTTCCATCTTATTTTTATTGTTTGTGCAAATTGAATGTATTGTTGGTAACATACCTATGACAATATAGATACTTCAGTACTGACTTTTTGATACATATACGTTGACTAGAACATGGTATGAGATTCTGGAACAGTAAAAAGTATAGAAAAATTGTAAAACAGACAGTATGAACCACGATAACTTAAATACCTAATAATAATAATGAATTATCAGTTTCATTATTTTATGAACATTTCCTTACATAACAATAATAATATATTATATATATATATATATATATGTATGTAGATTGACGAGTTCCGGGACATTTTTTCTGGTTTAAAGTATGATTCAAGGACAACTGTATAGTTCCGGGTCAGTCCTGGAAGTTTTTTATATAATACGCATAGTTCAGGGACGTCCCGGAAGTTTTTTATGTTTAATGAATACTTCCAGGACATGAATTGAGAACTCATGTTTTATAACTAAAATACCTACAGGAGATGTTTTCAAAAGTTGGCGCAATACCCTACGATAATGGAGTAGAAAATTATTTCTGAGATGAGTGCCATTTTTTACAATCTTTCGTATTACTTGCCTTGTTACGCGCTTTTATTGAACCCACACTGTCTGAATCAAATCTTGTATTGAATTTTGACCCACTTCTAGTCGTCCGATTAACTTGAAATGACACAGGTTCATAATATGCAATATGAAAGTTTTGATAGATAAAAAACAAAATGGCGACTTCATGAATTTTTTGTCGTTGAAAAATTCAAGATAGCATCTCAATATAGCGAACGAGTTTCGTGATTCTATTTAAAATTGGTTTTTTAAAATGATGAACGAGTTTTGTGATTATGATTCGATTCCGTAATAATTCGAGATAAATTTGTTGTTAAAACCCGATAATTCAAGATGACGTATTTCATAAATGACTGGGGAGAATTGAACAAAAATGAATGGAAAAAAAAATGCTTTTATTAAAATGCATAAATAAGAAATTTTGTTTTTCCTACTACATATCCAAAAACGCAAGAATACCAAACCAAACTTAAAACGCGGCAAGTTTTTGAATCTGCTCCTGATATGTCTACAGTTTTTTTTTCTTTCTAATGCATTTTAATGGAAGCTCACCTTTAGAAAACGCTCAATTAATTTTTATCCATATCTGAACCATTTAGCGGAAAATAGTAGGTATACTTCATTTTGATTTGAACACTCATGAACTTGATATTTATAGGAAACGTGTTATCTGGTATGAATAATTGTCAGTTTTTGGTAAAATACTGACAGATTGTATACATATTGGAAATATGAACGTTTAAAATTTCAATATCCAAATAGTTTTTCGGAGAACATACTTCTGACTGACAAATTGACACACGAAGGGACAATGGTGAGGATTTGAAATACAAGACCAACAAGTGGAATTGCTCCATGAATTCATTGAAATAGTTGAGTCAATAAAGTTTTTACCGTTTCTCTTCTGATTGACAAACTGACATACAAAGGGGCAATGGTGAGTATTTGAAATTCAAGACCAACAAGTGAAATTGCTCCAGGAATTCATTGAAATAGTTGATTAAATAACGTTTTCCTGCGACCTCGTATTGAAGAGTCTGTTTAATCTACACGAAATCGATCGTTAATGACTCTTATCAACCTTCAATTTAACTTTTAATGCATTATTGTGATATATGCAACCTAACATACACCAAAATCGACCATTAATAATCAGTAAATGGTCGATTTGGTCCATTAATGTATAATTGTGGTATGGGGAACTAAACATAAACGAATTCAAATATTATTCAAATGTTGATGAACAAATTTTGTATTCAAATCGTATATTGAAATGGCGATTGATGATCTCGAACATTAACGCGCTCGCTTCGCTCTCGCGTCAAAATATCTCGATCATTTATCGCCACCATTAATATACTAGTTGATTAAATAACTATTTCCGGCGACCCGGTATTAACGAGTATGTTTAATCTACACGAAATCGATCGTTAATGACTCCTATTAACCTTCAATTTATCTTTTGATGCCAAATTGTGATATATGCAACTAAACATACACCAAAATTGACCATTAAAAACATTTAAATGGTCGATTTGTTCCTTTGATGTATAATTGTGCTATAGGAAACTAAACATACACCAACTCGAATATTATTCAAATGTCAAATCATATTACCTTCGCGCAGTCAAATTTATGTATTTTAAAATCCAAATATTGTAAGTTTCCTCCTAGTTGAAGGAAATTAATATCGAAAATTTCACGATGGCCCCAGGAAAGAGGTCGACGGAAATTTTTTGTAATCAACTAGTATATTAAAATGGCGATTAATGATCTCGAACATTAACTCGCTCGCTTCGCTCTCGCGTTGAAATATCTCGATCATTAATCGCCACAATTGATACACTAATTGATTACATAACTATTTTACCATTTCACTTGTGAGGTAGCATTTTTTCACACATGCTTCTAAAAATGCTTGGACAGTTACTGTCATCTCAATAGTATAGAGGTGGAGGGAGCTATATGAAATCATCATTTCAATCGGTGAAAAAGAGAAATACTTACTCATTATAGAACAGAAAATAACAATGTCGCAACACATACTAAATATATATTTGTAAATTGATTAGTTCTGGGACATTTTCTTGGGTTTAATGTATGATTCCAGGACAATTGTATAGTTCCAGATCAGTGTAGATAAATTTTTAAGTTAGTGAATACGCGGTACGGTACCAGAAAATGTAGCGTATTTGGTGGATATTAGATGATAGGTATTAGTTGTTCTGCCATTGTAATAATCTATGTATTACATGTATATTCAATACCGATTTTTTCTGTTCAATCGTTCAAGACAAACTGTCTCTTTCCACTTCAGTGTATGGTACAATTTGATATCTATCAAGATTCACTGGAGTCTCATTCATTAAGGTTTCAGAATACCCGCGATTATTCTGTTTCTGAACCGCAAGGCGTTGACGGTCTTGGATAAAAATGGCCGTCCTGTAGAAATTAAATATTTTGTTCCTATTCAATGCATTTTAATGGAAGCTTACCTTTTGAAAATGTTGAATGCATTTTTATTCATATCTAAACCATTTAGCAAAAAATAATATACTTCATTGTGATTTGAACACTCATAAACTTGATACTTCTGGGAAACGTTATCTGGTATGTTTACTATATACGAAGGTATGGTGAGTATTTGCAATACAAGACCAACAAGTGAAATTGCTCCAGGAATTTATTGCAATTGTTTAGTAAATAACGTTTTTACCGTTTCACTTGAATGTAGCATTTTTTCACACATTCTTTTAAAAATGCTTGGACAGCTAGTCTCATCTCAATAGTATAGAGTTATAGCTATATGAAATCATCATTCACAATCGGTGAAAAAAATTAATATATATTCATTATAGAAGAAAATAACAATCTCGCAACATATACCAGATATATATTTGTAAATTGATTAGTTCTGGGACATTTTCTTGGGTTTAATGTATGATTCCGGGACAATTGTATAGTTCCAGATCAGTGAAGACAGATTTTTATATTAGTGAATACGCGGTATGGTACCAGAAAATGTAGTGTAATTGGTAGATATATAGATGATAGATATTAATTGTTTTGCCATTGTAGTAATCTATGTTTTACGTATATATTAAATACCGATCTTTGGTGTTCGATAGTCCAAGACAAACTGTCTCTTTCCACTGAAGTGAAGGTTTCAGTATACCCGCAATTATTCTGTTTCCGAACCGCAAGGCGCTGACGGTCTTGGATACATAGTTTTTTCTTCTTCTATGCATTTTAATGAGAGCTTACCGTTAGAAAATGTTGAATTCATTTTCATTCATATTTAAACCATTAAGCAAAAAATAGTCTACTTCATCTTGATGTGAACACTCATAAACTCGATACTTATGGGAAACGTTATCTGGTATGTATACTTATCAGTTTTTGGTAAAATACTCACAGATTGTATACATATTGGAAAAACAAACGTGTATAATTTTAATTTCCAAATAGTTTTTTGAAAAACTGAAAACACACTTCTGATTGACAAACTGACATACGAAGAGATAATTGTGGGTATTTGAAATGCAAGACCAACAAGTGAAGTATCTCCAGGAATTCATTGAAATAGTTGAGAAATTAACGATTATACATTTCACTCGTGAGGTAGCATTTTTCCACACATGATAGTAAAAATGCTTGGACAGCTACTGTCATCTCAATGGTATAGTGTTACGACTATATGAAATCATCATTAACTATCGGTGAGAAAGAGAAATACTTATTTATTATAGAACAGAAAATAACAATATCGCAATACATGCCAGTTATATATTTGCAAACCGGTTAGTTCTGGGACATTTTCTTCGGTTTTATGTATGATTCCGGGACAATTGAATAGTTCCAGATCAGTGTAGACAGATTTCCATGTTTCTGATTACTGGGTACAAGAAAATGTAGCTTCAATCAAAGATAGATAGATTGATAGATTAGATAGATAGATGATAGATATTACCTGTTTTACCATTGTAATATTTTGTTTTACGTTTATATTCAATACCGATCTTTACCGTCCAGTCGTCTAAGACAAACTGTCTCTCTCCACTTCAGTGTATGATACAATGTGATATCTATCAATATTCACTGATGTCTCGTTCTTTAAGGTTTCAGTATACCCGTGATTATTTTGTTTCTGAACCGCAAGATGTCGTATGCGCTGACGGTCTTGGATACAAATGGCGGTCCTGCAGAAATTAAAGCTTTTTTTTCCTTTTAAATGCATTTTAATGAAAGCTTACCTTCAGAAAATGTTGAATTGATTTTTATTCATATCTAAACCATTGAGCGAAAAATAGTATACTTCATTTTGATTTGAATAGTCATAAACTCGATATTTATTGAATACGTTATCTGGAATGTATAATTATCAGTATTTGGTAAAATACTCACAGATTGTATACATATTGCAAAAACAATCGTGTATAATTTTAATTTCCAAATAGTTTTTCGAAAAACTGAAAACACACTTCTGATTGATAAACTGACATACGGAGAGACAATGTATTTGAAATACAAGACCAACAAGTGGAATTGATCCAAGAATCCATTGAAATAGTTGTGTAAATAACGCGTTTACCGTTTCACTTGTGAGATAGCATTTTTTCACACATGATGCTTGGACAGTTACTGTCATCCCAATAGCTATATGAAATCATCATCAACTATCGGTGAAAAAGAGGGAAATACTTATTCATTATAGAACAGAAAATAACAATCTGGCAATACATGCCAGATATATATTTGTAAATTGGTTAGTTCTGGGACATTTTCTTGGGTTTAACGTATGATTCAAGGACAATTGTATAGTTCCAGATCAGTGTAGACAGTTTTTTATGTTACTGAATACGCGGTTCGAGTACGAGAAAATGTAGCATAATTCATAGATAGATAGATGATATGTTGATGTTGATGTTTTACCAATGTAATATTCTGTTCAATACCGATCTTTACCGCTCAGTCGTCAAAGAGGAACTGTCTCTTCCCGCTTAAGTGTATGTTACAATGTGATATCTATCAATATTCGCTGATGTCTTGTTCATAAAGGTTCCAGTATACCCGCGATTATTTTGTTTTTGAACCGCAAGATGTCGTAGACTCTGACGGTATTTTTTTCTTCCAAATGCATTTTAATGAAAGCTAACCTTTAGAAAATGTTGAATAATTTTTATTCATATCTATACCATTAAGTGAAAAATAGTATACTTCATTTTGATTTGAACACTCATAAACTCGATATTTATGGGAAACGTTATCTGGTATGTATACTACAGTACACTTATCAGTTTTTGGTAGAATACTCACAGATTGTATACATATGGAAAAAAAACGTGTATAATTTTAATTTCCAAATAGTTTTTCGAAAAACTGAAAACACACTTCTGATGGATAAACTGACTTATGGGTGGACAATGGTGAGTATTTGAAAGACGAGACCAACAAGTGGAATTGCTCCAAAAATCCACTGAAATAGTTGAGTAATTAACGTGTTTACCATTTCACTTGTGAGGTAGCATTTTTCCACACATGATTGTAGAAATGCTTGGACAGTTACTGTCACCCCAATACTATAGAGTTACAGCTATATGAAATCATCATTAACTATCGGTGAAAAAACGAAATACTTATTCATTATAGAACAGAAAATAACAATCTCGCAATACATGCCAGATATATATTTGTAAATTGGTTAGTTCTGGGACATTTTCTTGGGTTTAATGTATCATTCCGGGACAATTGTATAGTTCCATATCAGTGCAGACTGTTTCTTATGTATTACTGAATACGCGGTACCAGTACGAGAAAATGTAGCGTAATTTGTAGATAGATTAGATAGATAGATGATATATATTATCTGTTTCACCTTTGTAATATTTTGCTTTACGTGTATATTCATTACCGATCTTTACCGTTTAGTCTTCAAGACTAACGGTATCTTCCCGCTCGAGTGTATGCTACAATGTGATATCTATTAATATTCGCTGATGTCTCGTTCATTATGGTTCCAGTATACCCGCGATTATTTCGTTTCTAAACCGCAAGATGTCGTCTTTTTTTCTTTCAAATGCATTTTAATGAAAACCCACCTTTAGAAAATGTTGAATAATTTTTATTCATATCTGAACCATTAAGCGAAACATAGTATACTTCATTCTGATTTGAACACTCATAAACTCGATATTCATGCAAAACGTTATCTGGTATGTATACTTATCAGTTTTTGGTGAAATACTCACAGATTGTATACATATTTGAAAGACGATGTGTATAATTTTAATTTCCAAAGAGTTTCTCGAAAAACTGAAAACACACTTCTGATTGATAAACTGACATACGAAGGGACAATGGTGAGTATTTGAAATACAAGACCAACAAGTGGAATTGCTCCAAGAATCCATTGAAATAGTTGTTTTTTTTTTACCGTTTCACTTGTGAGCAGCATTTTTTCACACATGATTGTAAACATGCTTGGACAGTTACTATCATCCCAATAGTATAGAGTTACAGCTATATGAAATCATCATTGACTATCGGTGAAAAAAAGAAATATTCATTATAGAACAGAAAATAACAATCTCGCAATACATGCCAGATATATATTTGTAAATTGGTTAGTTCTGGGACATTTTCTTGGGTTTAATGTATGATTCCAGGACACTTGTAGACTGTTTTTTATGTTACCAAATACGCGGTACGAGTACAAGAAAATGTAGCGTATTTATAGATAGATAGATAATAGATATTGATAAATAGATGAAAGATAATACCTGTTTTAGCATTGCAATATTCGGTTTTACGTGTATATTCAATACCGATCTTCACCGTTTAGTCGTCTAAGACTAACGGTCTCTTCCCGCTCGAGTGTATGCTACAATGTGATATCTATTAATATTCGCTGATGTCTCGTTCATTATGGTTCCAGTATACCCGCTATTATTTCGTTTCTGAACCGCAAGATGTCGTCTTTTTTCCTTTCAAATGCATTTTAATGAAAATCTACCTTTAGAAAATGTTGAATAATTTTTATTCATATCTGAACCATTAAGCGAAACATAGTATACTTCATTCTGATTTGAACACTCATAAACTCGATATTCATGCAAAACGTTATCTGGTATGTATACTCATCAGTTTTTGGTCAAATACTCACAGATTGTATACATATTTGAAAAACGATCGTGTATAATTTTAATTTCCAAATAGTTTCTCGAAAAACTGAAAACACACTTCTGATTGATAAACTGACATACGGAGGGACAATGGTGAGTATTTGAAATACAAGACCAACAAGTGGAATTGCTCCAAGATTCCATTGAAATAGTTGTTTTTTTTTACCGTTTCACTTGTGAGCAGCATTTTTTCACACATGATTGTAAACATGCTTGGACAGTTACTATCATCCCAATAGTATAGAGTTACAGCTATATGAAATCAGCATTGACTATCGGTGAAAAAAAGAAATATTCATTATAGAACAGAAAATAACAATCTCGCAATACATGCCAGATATATATCTGTGAATTGGTTAGTTCTGGGACATTTTCTTGGGTTTAATGTATGATTCCAGGACACTTGTAGACTGTTTTTTATGTTACCGAATACACGGTACGAGTACCAGAAAATGTAGCGTAATTTATTGATAGATTGATATATAGATAGATTAGATAGATAGATGAAAGATATTACCTTTTTTACTATTGTAATATTCGGTTTTATGTGTATATTCAATATCGATCTTCACTGTTTAGTGGTCTGAGACTAACTGTCTCTTCCCACTTCAGTGTATGGTACAATGTGATAATGATCAAGATTCACTGATGTATCATTCATTGAGGATTCATTATACCCGCGATTATTTTGTTTCTGAACCACAAGATGTCGTAGGCACTGACGTTTTTGGAAAAAAAGTGACCGTCCTGTAGAAATTAAAATTACCGATATCTCCCTGGGAATTTAGTGCTGAAAATAGTTTTTCATGAAAAAAATTCCTAATTCATATCAAACAACCCTCTGCATGGATGCGCTGTGTAGAACAAAATTAAGAATTGATTCAAATATCACGTCTGTTTGTGTGAGAGGACCATAATTCATAAAACTTGTCCGCTATATTAAATTTTCCAATTTTGACCTTAAATTAATAATCAACGATCTCAAAAATCTGTAGATACCTCTTTTGAATAGAATCAAACCATAAATCATCAAGCTCCATTATCTTGAATATTTCAATTTTCTCAAAAAATTCATAGTCCCCAATTTCTAAAATCCGTAGATAATCATTCTGAATAGAATCGACCATAAATCATGGAACTCGTACATCATCTTGAGTTTTTCATTCACGACAAAAATTGCATGATGTCCGACTGCTAAAACCCCCATATAATAATTTTGAATAAAATCGGACCATCAATCATAAAACTCGTCAGCCATTTTGAATAGTTGAACTTTGACGAAAAATTCGTAATCTTCGACCCCAGAAATACTTAGATATCAATGTCAAATGGAATCGGACGAATAATCACAAAACTATGACTCAAATAACCGCTAGATACCAATTTTCGTTAGAATCGGACCATATCACAAAACTCGTTCGCTATTTCGAATTTTTCCATTTTGACTAACAATTCATAATTTCTCTCTCCGAAAACACTCAGATACCAATTTTGAGTGGAATCGAAGCTTAAATGGTAAAACTCGTCACCATCTTGATTTGTTTAACTTCGACGAAAAATCCATAATTTATGACCCTAGAAACATCTAGATACCAGTTATGAATGGAATTGGTCCGACCCCAAAAACTTCCACATATGGCTACCAATTTTCAATAGAATAGGACTCTAAATCGCAACTCTCGTCCGCCATCTTGAATTGTTTGATACTGATTTCAAATAGAATCGGACCATAAACCATCTTAATTTTTTCTTATGAAAATGTCATAATGCATTGTCACCCATATATGAACGCCTGCCAAGTCTCCAATCGATTGGATAATTGGAAGTAGGTGAAATTTCAAATTAAAGGTTTGACCCAAACTGACAAACAAGTGAAATCAAATAGAAACTTGAGAAAAAATCAAGGAACAAAAAAGTTTGCCTTGTACATTTTATATATTTTTTAAATTTGGATTGTGGAAGGTTATAAGTCGAGAAAAACTCTGTATTGAATAAAAAGATTTTTTGTCAAGAAAAATTATTCCTCCATGTTTCTTGACATGGTTTCTCAATGTCACGTTTCTCACTTCTGCGTTTTTAGCTCGGCGATGACAAATCAGTCAGGACAAGCTTTTTTATATTATAGATTGTCCGAAACCCGTCAATAATTGTCGATTTCCATGTATCATTCATACTTTTCCTTTCCCAAAGTAAGCTTCATGATACGGGTATGAAGAATCTTCGAAACAGAAAAAATACTTTTTTTTTATTGGTGCCCCTTTTTACCCATTTAAAGCACGCCTCAGCGTGTTTAAATCGAACTTTAAAAAACACGCGTTTTTTAAAGGTAACCATGACAACATCAACAAATCGAGAAACGTGAAGTCTAAATGACAAATTTTTGATTATTGATCTGACAGGAGTACCTGTAACGTCAAATAAAATATTACTCACAATTCGTTCATTTATATGTGCAGCCTCCATCCATTTGATGAACTTTTCATATTCTTTTTTATATATATCACTGGATTTTCGCGGTATTAACCGCGATTCTGCCTCACTATTCAAAAAATCGATATTAGAATCATTCATTTTTGAGCTCTGGTGACAACAAATATTGATCGTTGGTAACAAATTGCAAATGAATGTTTTTCTCATTTCCATGACAACGAAAGGTATACTGATGTCACATCACGAATTCAACCTTCTTGCATTATTAGTTCTTATTTCTATTTTTTGTAGTAATAATACCAGTATATATGATTTCAAAGTGCACCAATAAAAAAACGTAAGTATTCGTGGATAACTGGTCTTAAAACATTGCTCATTTCGGCACTCCGGCTGCGCCGTCGTGCTCGAAAAATCGCGCGTGTTTTAAAGCCCTTTTTATCCACTTATACTTTAATATACTATTTTTTATTGGTGCCCCTTTTTACCCATTTAAAGCACGCCTCAGCGTGTTTAAATCGAACTTTAAAAAACGCGCGTTTTTTAAAGGTAACCATGACAACATCAACAAATCGAGAAACGTGAAGTCTAAATGACAAATATTTGATTATTGATCTGACAGGAGTACCTTGTAACGTAAAAAAAAATATTACTCACAATTCGTTCATTTATATGTGCTCCTCCATCCATTTGATGAACTTCTCATATTCATTTCTATATATATCACTGGATTTTCGCGGTATTAACCGCGATTCTGCCTCACTATTCAAAAAATCGATATTAGAATAATTCATTTTTGAGCTCTGGTGACAACAAATATTGATCTTTGGTAACAAATTGCAAATGAATAATTTTCTCATTTCCATGACAACGAAAGGTATACTGATGTCACATTACGAATTCAACCTTCTTGCATTATTAGTTCTTATTTCTATTTGTTGTAGTAATAATACCAGTATATATGATTTCAAAGTGCACCAATAAAAAAAAATAACGTAAAGTATTCGTGGATCCACTGGATCCAAGTATTCGTGGATCCACTGGTCTTAAAAACACTTGCTCTATTTCGAGCACTCCGGCTGCGCCGTCGTGCTCGAAAAATCGCGCGTGTTTTAAAGCCCTTTTTATCCACTTATACTTTAATATACTATTTTTTTAATTTCATTTTAACTATCTTGCAACTTCCAACAATGCTTTTTTCCCTCGAGTTGCCAATAATATGAAAAAAAAAACACCATACATATCAAAATTCAGTCGGTAATGGGCACATTTGTTTAATAAAACAAAATCACCAAAGCTAGAATATAATGAAGAAACTAAAACACTAATAAAGCGGATTATAATAATTCGTATATTTCACTCGTTAGTGTTAATATAATATTTATCTTCTGTTACAATATTCTTGCGCCGCTAGCCGCTACGGACATAACCGTCCTGTTAATATATCTTTTGATACAACGGTACTTCTGGGAAAAGAAAAACCTAGACATATAAAAATACATATATGTTTAGATTAGTTCCAGGACATCCCTTTCTTTAGACTAAAAAGAAAGGAAATATTTCCCGGTTTTTTGCATTACAACTTTCACGGGGGTGTACGAAGGCTTGTGCAAAATAGTGAAAATCTGATTTATTTGAAAATATCAACAGGAAGTTCATGAAATCAGATGTGGAATCATCTGCGACTGAAAGATGAACTTCAGTCACCATCTTCCATCGTTCAAGATAACCTCTTGTTGGGTATTCATGTTGAAAAGGGAAACAATCTCAATTGAATATTGAATAAAAATAATTTTCTTTGAATTGAAAAATCCACGATAGAAATGGAGTTATTTTTTGTGAATGTCTAACAGAAAACAACTACTTCCCCAGCCAAAGTCACGCTGGACATTGAACTACATCTGATGGATATTCTGAAAGGACCCTAACTCAGAAGAAAAGTCCGAAATTGAAAATTTGCATTTTTATTCAAATAGTTACTTGATTTTCTATTCCAGTCTTAATTAGGAACTCATATAAATAAATGAGGCAAAGAAGAATGTTTTCCAAAACAGAGTACTCACCAGAAATCATTTGTATCATTGACGCAAGAGAGGCATCGCATTCACTGGGTCTTCAATACATTTTTGTCGACGAAAATGTGTTCCACGCTTCCACGATCAACAGAAAGACTGGGAGGAATGGAAAACACATTTTCTAGAAGCAATCTCACTTTTCAATGGCTATAGCCGGGAAAGTAGATGTTTCCTGTTAGACATTCACAAAAAATTACTTAATTTTTATCGTGGATTTTTTTATTCACAGAAAATTATTTTTATTCAAAATCCAATTGAGAATGTTTTCTTTTTCAAAGTGAAATTCTTTTGTGATTAGAAGAGATAAGATAAGCTATTACTTGCATCAGTGCAACAAGTGTAGGTAGGTGTTCTTTTGGATTCAAAAATGTGAGTAAAATGTCTCAAAATGTATAAGGTTCCTTCGCAAAATGAGGCCTAACGGGGGATCAAGCTGAATAATCAAAAATTATTTGAAATAAGCGCACCTAGACAGTGTCGAGACTTGCTCCAAGTGAATTTTAAATATGGCTGCCACTTGCAATCAACATTCCATTACTTGCCATCCATAAGAGTCATCACAATCAATGAAAAATTGCCCTCATCTGTCGTAACACCTAGAAGGTGATCAATATTCGTGCCTATATATTGTTTACGCCACTGTCTATATTGCTGAGATTGATTGATGATTTTCAGAGCCCTTACCAATTTCAATGCAAATTGTCACCTATGGAGTGGACTATTTGTTCACCTGTGTTATGAGGCTTGATATTGTGCTGAGGCAATGCAATACTCGGGAAATTAACGATACTATAATTATTAATAAAATGTTTTCATATTATTAGCCATTTTTGTACTGGAAATAATTAGATTCGAGTCAAACTTTTGCCACTAACCCCACTTAAACAACTTTCTATTTCATTGACCCTACGTCACCATATCATTTCATCACAGTGTTCGAATGAACCTAGATTTTGGATTCATGTTCTGTCATTCTGAGAGTCACAGAGTATTTTCAAAATCATTATCTGTAGTCACAACCCCAAGCCTCATAACACAGGGGAATGAGTATTCCACTCCGTAGGTGACAATCCCATTGAAATTGGTAAAGGCTCCAAAAATCATCAATCAATCGTGGCAATATATACAGTGGCGTTAACAATATATAGGCAAACTCATATTGTTCACCTCCTAGGTGTATAATAAATGAGGGCAATTTTTCATTGATTGATTCCAAGTGGCCCCCATATTTCAAATTCACCTGGATCCTTGAGCAAGTCTGACGTTGTCTAGATGCCCCTGTATACCAATAAAATTTTGAATAGTATTGGACAATGAATCAGCAATCACTTTCTTTTTTTTTAAAAAACGATTATTCCTATCTGCAATGATTGGCTCGGAAAAAATCTACTACAATTCGAAACATTTTATTCTCATTTTTTTCAGCAAATAATTGTGTAACTTTTCCCCAATTTGATTGCATCTATATCTCTAACTGTTTCTGAGATCTGTTTAGTGAGAATCGAATTTGTAACAGCATCTATATTTTATTTCCAAACGAATAATTTTGGAACGTCCTGGTTATCCCAAATCAAAGTATCCCGAACGAATATCGTCGACAATTTCCTCGGGAAATAACAGATCACAGACATATCAGCATTCGGTAATTAACGGGATTTAGGAACAATATTCAATTTTCTCCCATGACTGACTATCGCTTTTGAAACATAATGTACCTGACTTGATAACAGCGCATCCTGTTTTGTTATTGTACAGAAAACTATATCAACGAATAGATTCCCGTGAATAATTTGTATTTCTACAGGACCGCCATTTTTATCTAAGACCGTCAGCGCATCCGTCATCTTGCGGTTCAGAAACAAAATAATCGCGGGTATACTGACCTTAATGAATCAGACATCAGCGAATCTTGATACACATTGTACCATACACAGAAGTGGGAAAAGACAGTTTGTCTTGGACGACTTAACTGTAAAGATCGGTATTGAATGTACACGTAAAACATGGAATATTACAATGGTAAAACAGGTAATATATATCATCTAATCTATCCATATATCTATTTATCTATCTATCACTCAATTACGCTACATTTTCTCGTATTCGTACGGTGTATTCAGTAACATGAAATAACCGTCTACACTGATCTGGAACTATACAATTGTACCGGAATCATACATTAAACCCAGGAAAATGTCCCAGAACTAATCAATTTACAAATATATATCTGGCATGAGTTGCAAGATTGTTATTTTCTGTACCGTAATGAATAAGTTTTTCTCTTTTTTACCCATACTATTGGGAATTACAGAAGCTGTCCCAAGCATTTTTACAAGTTTGCCAGTCAAAAGTGTGTTTTCAGTGTTTAGAAAAGCTATTTGGAATTTAAAGTTATACACGTTCGTTTTTTCAATATGTATACAATCTGTGAGTATTTTTTTAAAAACTGAAGTATACATACCAGATAACGTTTCTCATGAGTTTCAAGTTTATAAGAGTTCAAACAAAATGTTGTTGAAAATTTTTCGCTAAATGGTTTAGATATGAATAAAAATGAATTCAACATTTTCTAAGGGTGAGCTTTCATTAAAATGCATTCAAAAGGTAGAAAAAATTATTAGATATATCACGTAGGTAGGTCTCAGTAGCAGATTCGAAAACTTGCCGTGTCTTTAGTTTGGAACTCAAAATAAGTATTCATTCGTTTTAATGCATTTCAATAAAATCATTTTCATTATAGTATATAAAGTATAAGTGGATAAAAAGGGCTTTAAAACACGCGCGATTTTTCGAGCACGACGGCGCAGCCGGAGTGCTCGAAATAGAGCAAGTGTTTTTAAGACCAGTTATCCACGAATACTTTACGTTATTTTTTTTTATTGGTGCACTTTGAAATCATATATACTGGTATTATTACTACAAATAATAGAAATAAGAACTAATAATGCAAGAAGGTTGAATTCGTGATGTGACATCAGTATACCTTTCGTTGTCATGGAAATGAGAAAAACATTCATTTGCAATTTGTTACCAAAGATCAATATTTGTTGTCACCAGAGCTCAAAAATGAATTATTCTAATATCGATTTTTTGAATAGTGAGGCAGAATCGCGGTTAATACCGCGAAAATCCAGTGATATATATAAAAAAGAATATGAAAAGTTCATCAAATGGATGGAGGAGCACATATAAATGAACGAATTGTGAGTAATATTTTGACGTTACAAGGTACTCCTGTCAGATCAATAATCAAAAATTTGTCATTTAGACTTCACGTTTCTCGATTTGTTGATGTTGTCATGGTTACCTTTAAAAAACGCGCGTTTTTTAAAGTTCGATTTAAACACGCTGAGGCGTGCTTTAAATGGGTAAAAAGGGACACCAATAAAAAAAAAAATCGATTCTTCTTAGTCATGTATAAAATTTGTCATTTCTAATTATCAAGTTTCAACAACAAATTCATCTCCGAATTTTCAACGGAATTGAATTATAATCACAAAACTCATTAACCATTTTGAAGCCGTATATAAATGATTCAGTATATACGAAAATCATAATGAATACATGAATATATTTATGAAATCAAATATCCGACTAGCTTTCATATGCTACCATCAAATATATAACAGTAACAATTATTTAATAACTGCCATTGACACATCATAAGTACAATCTACTCTGGTGAAATACTTCAAAAACCACCAATATTTCTTTCCTTCTTTTCAATTGACGGCTTTATGTCTATTTTCCGTATATTGAGTATATAACGACATTCTCAGTATTCATAGCTCTCTTGTCAGATTCTGCAAAACCCTCATAGGTAGCGAGGTAGAAAGCATTGAAAATACTGTAATACCGTGAAGTCATCATATATCGTATACCCCTCAAGTTATTTACCCACTTTTGAAAGTACCGTACTAATTTCATTTAGCAGTTTTACTTCTTGGTCAATATTCTCAGTTTTTCAAACTGATTGCCGAGACATATTGAAATTTTGATGGAATGGTATCAGTGTGAATACCCTCCTACACAACTTGTATGTCCTGGATGTATACCATTCGCCTCAATATTATTATTTGATACATTTTTTATAATAATTGAACATTGGAAAACCATTTCAATTTGTTTCAAAAACGTATTTCTTCAATAAAACTGAATTCAATGGTATAACAACCTGTGAATAATAAGATGAAAAAACTAATTATTGAAATTATTGAATATAGGTACCATGAGACGTTATTATAGTCAGTGACGTCAATCACTGCATAGTCGTGCTTGCGGGATTATTGGGTTATTGGTGCATTGCATTTATTATTTCCGCCACTGGAATGTCCTTCCCTTTTCCCTTGCCTCTCTTGGGCACCCTAGAGTTAAGAATGAGTCACTATTATTTCCGTCTTATGGTATAGGGTAGGTCAATGCAGACAATGACTAATGTCTGCTAATCCGAATGATTCAAACAAATTTCCACATAACGCGGACAGACTGGAAAAAACCACTGTCAACGCCATCTCAATTTCAGCCTTTTAAGCGAGCAATACCCAAAGTTCACGGTTCTAGAGACCGGGACTATATATTAAAGAAATCTTAATACTTGACAATGAGCTATACAAATAATGAAAAGTAACCTGATTCTAAGAGGAATGCTCGTTGCAATAAACCTATTGTGGATCGAAGATCCATCAGAAAACAACTTCTCGCCTGGCTAATGCCTCCACGAACATTGGATTACTTGAGCATGTCTGTTTGGATCAGGATATCTTTCATTATTTGAATAGCTCATTCTCAAGCATTACAGACTCCTTTGATCTACAATAATATACGTCACACATCTGAAGAATTAATTTTTTTTTAGTGCATTTGAATGAAAGCTTGTTTTTCAACAGCTTTTCATTTATGTTTATTCCTGGTTACATGAACACAGTTAAAATTATCTAAGAATTAAAATTGTATTTACTCATATAGTAGAGGTACCTACGTTGTTGAAATATTCCACCAGTATTTCCCTCTTTTCATTTGTTACATACCCCGAAATCATATATTTTTGTTTAGTTATATTGTTTTCCTCAACCTTGTGAAATCGAAACTTACTTTTAAATGTTTTCAATACCTACTGAAAACTTCCAGTGACCAAAAATAATCTCAATTGAATAGATTTGTAATGAATTCATAATTTTCCCTGTTTTCAATATCCTCGGAAACTTACCTATGCACCAAAAAAACATGAATGGATACATACGTGGATTACTTTACCGATTTGTGTCAATCAAAGTGTCCTGGAAGTATACTATTTTCATCAATATTATTTGTTAAATGAAAATGCTCTCATATACCTTCAATCTTCAAATACATAAGGATAATATAATTGATATATGACTGAAATATCATATATACATGGGTGAATTACTTTACCGATTTGTATCAATGGAAATGTCCTTGAAGTATACCGTTCTTCCAAAAACATTTGTCAAATCAAAACGAATTCAAACATTTTCATTTTTTCATAATCCTCGAACACACTGAGTGATATATAACAGAAATAACCTATATACTTCAGATAATTACTGCACTGGTGCCTAATCCAATGAAATGTCCTGGAAGTATACTGTTTTTCCCAAAACTACTTTAGAATCAGAACGGCTGTACATATTTTCATTTTTCGGATATCAATGGGAACCTCAACTTATATATGATCGAATCAACCTATATACGTCGATATACAAAATGTGTCCCTGAACTAATCAAATTACAAACATATATATATATATATATTATATATATATATATATATATATATATATCCTTGTTATGATATGGATTATATGTCAAATGAAAAAGTTAAAATAGGGCACAATGATATTTAAAAACCGCTTAAATACCTGCTATGATTGTTTTTATAGTTTTTTTCTGTATGGTTTGCAACTTGAAAACCTTCAGCCATATTCTAGTCGACGCAGATAATCCAAGAGGGTGGCAATAGAGTTTTTCCATTATCATCATTATGTTTGATTAGTTCATTCAATTGGCACAACCTATAAAAATATCCAAATCCAAATTTAGAAATAAATATTCAGAATTCAGCTGAACATCATATTAATATACAAGAAACATCCTGTATACAAAGTTAGAACCAAAAGGCAAATGTCAAATTATTTTCCTTTCAAAACATTTAGTAACTAGACCTATGTACAGAAATCAAATTTGAAAATAAAATATGTATAATAGATAGAAAGTAGAATGATGTGTTTAAATTAAAAGTGCTAATAGTAAAAATTTATATAATATAACAAAACGTGATGGTTACCAAGGACAAAGAAAAATAAGCGAGAAGAAGAAAAATGATAACGAAAAGGGAAGCATGTTAGAAAATTTTATGGTAGATTTTATGGGAAAAATGCCAATAACTGAAGTATATGAGAAACATTAATACATGCAATCAGGTCAGAATCAAATCTGAACCAAGGACAATCAAGAAATTACTTACCAGGAATTGAAAGTTAGATTTCCAATATTTGACTTTACCAGCAGTAAGGAGGCTGGACATTTGCAAAACATCCACAAGAACTATTCGCAGAACATCCCAGGATTTGTGTGAGTGCAAAGCATAACTCACAACAGGTACTTTATCATCATAAACTTAATAAAGTGTTAACATTCATAGAAAAGCCACGTTGGTTTGGTTTATTGACAATAATACATAATTTTGAGTGGTAATTTTCTTCTTCTATTCTCACAAATAACATGAGTATAACCTATAAATATTTATTTTAGAATATGTTCAATTTCGCGCATGATCAAGTTTCGAATGTTTTCAATTTTGATTGGCTGGAAAATATAATTGGAATAAGTCGGATATATCAGAGGTAGGTAGGTTTTAAGAAATATTTTCAATAAAAAACAAGTAACTCACTTTTTCTGGACTTATTTGACTATATTACAATCAATATTTCAAACATAAACAGTATATTGACATCAAGCAAAGAAGTAGATGGCGCTGCTGCAATCCTCCTGAGATTGGAAGAATCACGTCTCCATAGGCGTACCGACTGGTCTACAGAAAGGTAAAAAGATAAATAAAAAGAAAAAGAGGTAAAGTGTACAGAGAAAGAGGGTAGAAGCATCATAGCCGGAGTTTTCTTCTGTTATGTATATGTCACAAAAATTTAAATAACTTATAAATATATATATTTTTATATATATATATATATATATATATATATATATATATATATATACCAATTCATTATGTGGCAATGAATGGTTGGTAGGTAACAACTTGTCAAGTATTAATTTTATTACAATTCCCGCGACAATCTTTTTAAAACCAAATAATTCAAAAAAAAAACATTGTCAGCGATGTCTTAAATCCATTTTATACGTTTTAGTACACGGCTTAAATAAAATCTAGTCTATAAAAAGTGTTTCAAATAATTATTTATTTTTGAATTTTTAGATTGTTCGCTCCAATCTGTTAATTTCCAATAGAGCATCGTCATTACAAGGTCTCTCCCCTGTATGTTTTGAGCTGAACAAAATCGTGATCTATGACCCTGAAAACTCCCACACACCAATTTTCAATAGAATCTGACCATAATCACAGAACTCGTCCGTCATCCTGAAGTCGCCATCTTGAATTAATAAATTTTGACAAAAAATTCAAAATTTCCGTACCTTAAAACCCCCATATACCAATTTTTTATGAAATATGACCATAATCAGAAAACTCGTTCTCCATCTTGGGGCCGCCAGTTTGAATTTTTAAATTTTGACGGAAATTTCATAATCTCCGACCCCGAAAACCCCCACATACCAATTTTGAATTGCATCGGACCATGATCACAAGACTCGGCCGCCATTACGAATTCATGAACTTTCATAATTTCCGACCCCGAAAACCTCCATTTACCAATTTCGAATCGAATCGGACCATAATCACAAAGCTCGTCCGCCATTTCGGAGCCGGCATCTTGAATTTATGGATTTTGACAAAAAAATCATAATCTCCTATCCCGAAAATCCCCACAGATCAATTTTGAATGAAATCGGACCATAACTACAACTCTCGTTCGCCATCTTGGAGCCGCCATTTTTTTTAAATTCCATGATGTATTGTCACCGGAGTTATGAATACCTGCCAAATTTCAAATTAATCGGACCACTGGAAGTCGGTCAAAATTTACTTGCGAGATTTGAACCTAACGAACGAACGAACTAACAAGTGAAACTGAATAAATACCAAATAATAAACTTAAAGATAAGCTCTTATTTAAGCCGTGTACTAAAACGTATAAAATAAATTTAAATCCTCGCTGACAATGATTTAAGAATTTTTTGTTGAATTATTTGGTTTCAAAAAGCTTGTCGCGCGAAGTATTCATGAAAATAGATACTGTAACGAACCTAGGCCGGACCTGTCGCCTCGCGCGTTGCCGTCGACAGCGATGAGGTCATCCCCGGAGATGTTCGAGAACAGTCCAGTCGCTCTGCCGTGGAGAGCAACGGTCGATATTGGAAACAATTGGAACATGCCGGTCGCCAACTACCCGAATTCGAAACATCGAGAATGCTGTATCGGAGATAAATTGGCAACCCTCAAGTGGAGTCGGACAGTCTGAACGAGCCCATACGATCGAGCTATACAGTGGCGTAGTAATATAAATTAAGTTGTAGATTAAGTGTGAAATAAATTATTAAACCAAGTTAAGTTTATTTACGTTACAATTGGTGTCGGAAGTGAGATTTTGAAAATAAACAAGTGATCGTGGAGTGGATAGTCAGAAAAATAAATTGATAGACCTTTTTGTACGCCCAAAATAGACAGTGGCCCGGTTTTCGCGAAGTGGACAATTGTGCGTGGGAATATAAACTGATACACTGTTCGCGTGAAACAGAAAATAGACAGTGGCCGGTTTTCGCGAAGTGGACAATTGTGCGTGGGAATATAAACTGATACACTCTTCGCGTGAAACAGACAATAGACTGGTGGCCCGTGGAAAAGAATTCGCGAAGTGATTTTTTAACAAACTGATAAACTTTTTCGTGTGAAACAGACTGATACCTCGTCAAAGACAAAATGTGTTCAAGAAAAGTGCGCCCTGCAGACTTGAAGGTAGCGGAATTGAAACAGGAATTGGAGGAAAGGGAACTGGAAACAACGGGTAAAAAGCAAGTACTCCAGGAAAGACTTGCAGAAGGACTTATACAAGAAGGTGAGGACCCCGAAACATTTTTATTCGAAGTTCCCGGAGGTGATTTAAGTTTGGTAATGAATAAACTCGAAGAAACTACTAAATCCGTGAAAGAAGAACTGCAACAAAATTCTAGAAATCTGGAAGAGAAGCTTCAGGAAAATTCTATAAATCTGGAAGAGAAGCTTTCTAGAAATCTGGAAGAGAAGCTTCAAGAAAATTCAAGAAGCCTGGAAGATAAGCTCCTTGAAAACACAGAAGGCCTAAAAAAAGAACTCTGTGGTGTGGCGAATCGTCTAGAAAAAAGAATAGGAACCGTCGAGGCAGAGATGGACAAGATGAAGGAAATAATCAGCGATGAAATCAAAGACGGAATCGAGGCAGAAATGGACAAAATAAAGGAAACGATCAGTAAGCTGGAAAAACGAATTGATAGTGCGCCCTCCACAGAGATGGTTAACAAAAATGCAATGCTGGACTTGAGTTTGAACTAAGATAAAGTTCAAGAGGGTATACAAGATGTCAAGGTCATTTCTGAAATAGGGAAGCTTTCCATGAAGCCGCCTCAGTTCGACGGAAAAACTCCATGGGCAAATTACCGCCGGCAGTTTGAAGCAGCGGCCAAAGCAAACCGATGGAATGCAGGGGAAAGAGCTGTAGCACTGACACTTGCATTACGTGGAGAAGCGACAAATATTCTACAAACTCTCACCGCCCAAGAACAGGAGGACTATGATCAGCTGATTAAACATCTAGGATTACGATATGGCCACGCCCATTTGGAACACGTATACCACTCCCAACTGAGAAATCGCTGCCAGGAATCGGGCGAATCCTTACAAGAATTCGAAGCTGACATTGCACGCTTGGTTCGTCTCGCATATCCAGCCACACCGGAAAATGTAATGGAGCGATTAGCGGTTCAGGCATTCTTGGATGGACTCCGTGACCAAGAAACCAGACAAGCGTTGACACTAGCTCGTCCAACACATCTCGTAGACGTACTGGCACGCGCTTTGGAATTTGAGGCAGCAAAGCAATCCTGCAAAAACCAAAGTAAAGTTCGAAGTATTGAAGAAGACTCACAGGAGCATGCTGACTTGGAAGCTGCCATAAGAAAAGTGATGAAGGAAGTTTTGCCTGAGAAAAGACAGATAAGATGCTAGAATTGTGGCAAAATTGGACATGTGCGTAGCAAATGTCCAACATTCGAAAACACGACTCCGATGCAGGAAAACTAAAGAAGGTCGACGAGAAGGGGCAATCGTCGGCCTGTGTCCAGCAAGCCCCGGTTAACAACGCATATGTCGCTATCCTGAAACGACAGAACAGAGGTGTTTTCGTAGACGGTCTCATCAATAACGAGCCTTGCACCATGCTGCTAGATACAGGTGCGACTAGGACAATTCTCGGACCTTCCTTTGCCAGAACACCGGAACAAATTGAACCGACAACTTGGAAGCTACGCACAGCAACAGGGGAGCCAGCTACTGTATATGGCGAGCTACCGATTGAAATAATTTTGGGCAGCACTAAAGTGAAACATCAGGCACTTGTAGCGGACATCGAAGACGATGCAATCATCGGAATGGATATCATGAATTCCAGAGGGTTTGAATTGGATTTCAAAGACGGCGTCCTACGTGTCAACAGAGAAGAGCTGGTACTTCATGGGAGAAGTGAAGAGTTGATCCGTGTGCTGTTGGCTGAAGATGTAAGCGTACCTGAGAGGGCTGAAACCATCCTGGAGGCTCGCCTGGACGGGAGTGCGAGCAGTGGAGACGTGATGATGTTCGAGCCCAAACTTCATGATGAGAAAATTGGACGAGGGATTGCGCTAGGGAAAACCCTGTTACGTGCTGAAAAATTTGTACCGGTAAGGGCCATGAATGTCAATTACTTTCCAGTGACCTTAAAGAAAGGAACAATTTTAGGGCACTGCTCGTCAGTTTCATCTGTGATCCGGGGCGTACGAGGTACGATTAGCCAACCCAACAACTTGCCCACAGAACTAGAAAAATTAGTTGCCATCTCTTCCAAAGACATAAAACCAGCTCAACAAGAGATTTAGTCAAAAAGTACCAAGACATCTTCGATACCGGACAAGGAAAAGGGGGTCGATCTAATGTGGTCCAGCACAAGATTGATACTGGGGGTGCCGGACCGATCCGGCAATCAGCAAGAAGACTTCCTCTTGCCAAGAAGGAAGAGGCTGACAAAATAGTCAGCGATATGGGAAAAGAAGGAGTTATCGAACCATCTGACAGTCCCTGGTCCTCTCCAGTCGTACTGGTGGAGAAAAAGGATGGATCGACACGCTTTTGTGTAGACTATCGCCCACTTAATAATGTCACGAAGAAGGACAGTTACCCTCTCCCGAGAATAGATGACACTCTAGACACGTTGGCTGGTTCCACGATTTTCTCGACCCTTGATCTGAAGAGTGGATACTGGCAAGTAGAACTGGCTCAGGAAGATCGAGAAAAGACTGCTTTTACCATCGGCTCAGGATTGTGGCAGTTCACCGATATGCCATTCGGGCTCTGTAATGCTCCCGCCACATTCGAAAGATTGATGGAAACAGTACTGAAGGGACTCTCATGGAACACGTGTCTAGTGTATCTCGACGACATAATTGTGGTCGGCAGATCATTTGAGGACCACGTGAAAAACTTGGAGGAAGTATTCCTGCGACTGAGGAACTCCGGATTGAAGCTGAGCCCTAAGAAATGCCATCTGTTCCAAAAAGAAGTACGATACCTCGGCCACGTTGTCTCTGGAGAAGGAGTAGCAGTGGATGACCAGAAGATCAAAGCTGTTAAGGATTGGCCCATCCCAAAAGACATTCACCAACTTCGAAGTTTCCTTGGTTTATGCACATACTATCGCCGATATGTGCTGGGATTCGCCAACATCGCTAAACCACTGACCAAGCTCACGGAAGGCCAAACAACGTTCCAGTGGTCCGAAGAATGTCAAGACTCATTCAGGAAGCTGAAAGGAGCTTTGATCAACGCACCTATACTGAGCTATTCCCTACCCAAAGGGAAATTCATTTTGGATACGGACGCCAGCAACGTGGGACTTGGAGCTGTCCTATCTCAGATCCAGGAGGGACAGGAGAAGGTCATTGGTTATTTCAGCAAGACGCTTAGCAAACCAGAGCGCAATTACTGTGTCACCCGGCGAGAGCTGTTAGCTGTTGTAAAGGGAGTGGAGCACTTCTACAAGTACGTGTATGGAAGAAGATTCCTGTTGAGAACTGACCATGCAGCTCTCAAATGGCTCTTACAGTTCAAAAATCCTGAGGGTCAAGTAGCACGTTGGATCGAGAGACTCCAAGAATTCGATTTCGATATCGAACATCGAGCCGGAACTAGCCATAAGAATGCAGATGCCTTGTCGCGAAGACCATGTCCAGATGATTGCTCACATTGCCGACGAGCAGAAGAGAAAGAAGCAACACTTTGTAGAATCGCGGCAATGGATGACAACTGGAATGACAACAAGATCCAGAAAGACCAAGAGAGAGACCCCGACCTTGGCTTAGTCGTCAGCTGGAAGAAGGGCAATCGAAGACCATCAGACCATCATGGCAGGAAGTCGCAGGTTACTCGCCGGCTGTTAAGTCCTATTGGGCACAATGGAACTCTCTTATTCTGGACAATGGGATCCTGAAACGTGTGTTGGAGGCCGATATTGGTGGGGAAGACAGACGCCAAATAATTGTTCCCAGGAACAGAAGAGAGGAAGTGCTGCGGGAAATCCATGATGGAGTCGCCGGAGGACATCTGGGAGTGACGAAGACCCTGCAGAAAGTGAGGCAACGGTTTTACTGGGCCAATTGTCAAGCTGACGTCCAGGACTGGCGCAGGAAGTGCGCTGTATGCAATGCTAGCAATGGACCTCGAATACGACCCAAGGCCCCGATGCGTCAGTACAACGTAGGCAGCCCGTTCGAGAGAATCGCCATTGACATCGCCGGCCCGTTTCCCGTATCCGACCACGGGAATAAATACATCCTTGTGGCAATGGACTACTTCAGTAAGTGGGCGGAAGCCTATGCCCTGCCCAACCAGGAAGCCATCACCGTCGCCGACGTCTTGGTGAAAGAGTGGATATGTCGATTTGGTATTCCAATGGAGCTGCACTCGGATCAAGGCAGAAATTTCGAATCCAACCTTTTCCAAGAAATATGTCTACTGCTGAACATCCGCAAGACAAGAACCACGACCCTACATCCGCAGTCCGATGGAATGGTGGAACGGATGAACAGGACGATCAACCGCCACTTGTCCAAGGTTGTCTCTGACCATCAAAGAGACTGGGACCAGTATCTTCATTTGTTCCTGATGGCCTATCGATCCGCAGTACACGAGTCAACCGGTCAAACTCCTGCTAGTATTATAATGGGCCGAGAACTGCGACTGCCTTGTGACCTGAAGTTTGGGATACCGCCAGGACAAGACACTGCGGGAGAGGACTACGTCAGCAAACTCCGGCAGAGAATGGACGACATCCACGAACGAGTCCGGTTGAACATCCAGAGTGCCAGCGATAAAATGAAGAAGACCTGGTTTGGCTGTACAACCCCAAACGTCGTCGTGGACTATCACCAAAGTTGCGGAACTCGTGGGAAGGCCCGTATAAAATCGTGAAAAGGATAAACGACCTTGTGTACCGAATCCATAAGCCACCCCGAGGGAAACCAAGGGTCGTCCATTTCAACAGGTTGGCCCCTTACGCTGGAAACCATGACCAAGTTCGCACCCTCAAGCCACCGGAGGATGATATGACGTTCGAGAAGTTTATGTCCTTGTATTCAAACGGGCAGAAAGTTCTACATGGGGTTACTAGAGAGGAGTCACGAGACCTTTTCGAAGTGCCTGCTGACTACGCACTAGCGCACTGTGTGGCAGAAGATCTTCGAATGTCCAGGGGCATCGCCGTAGTGTTCTCCAAGAAATTTGGTCAACTCCAAACACTGCGGGGGCAGAATCCAGAAGTTGGTGGGGTGCTACAGTTGAAGAAAGGCCAGAGAAACATCTACTACCTAGTTACCAAGAGGCATTCCCAAGATAAACCGTCCTATGAAGATGTCTGGAAGAGTCTCACCAAACTAAGAGATACTATGGTGGACCAGAATCTGGTGGATCTAGCAATTCCAAAATTGTCCTGTGGTATTGATGGATTGGACTGGAGAGTCATAAGAAGTATGCTGGAGGCGATATTCAGATCCAGCGGCGTCAAGATTTTGGTTTGCTGTAACCCTCTTCCACGACCGATCATGAAGACCGTGGAGTGTTACTTCCATCGAACTTCACGGTGCAGATATGGGGAGTCATGCAGATATCGTCACACTCCAAGGATGAAATTTCGGGACGAAATGTCTTTAAGAAGGGGGCAATGTAACGAACCTAGGCCGGACCTGTCGCCTCGCGCGTTGCCGTCGACAGCGATGAGGTCATCCCCGGAGATGTTCGAGAACAGTCCAGTCGCTCTGCCGTGGAGAGCAACGGTCGATATTGGAAACAATTGGAACATGTCGGTCGCCAACTACCCGAATTCGAAACATCGAGAATGCTGTATCGGAGATAAATAGGCAACCCTCAAGTGGAGTCGGACAGTCTGAACGAGCCCATACGATCGAGCTATACAGTGGCGTAGTAATATAAATTAAGTTGTAGATTAATTGTGAAATAAATTATTAAAACCAAGTTAAGTTTATTTACGTTACAATACCAATTAATTATGTAGACAATGAATGGTTGGTAGGTAACAACTTGTCAAGTATTAATTTTATTACAATTCGCGCGACAAGCTTTTCGAAACCGAATAATTTAACAAAAAATTATTAAATTATTGTCAGCGATGATTTAAATTTATTTTATACGTTTTAGTAGACGGCTTAAATGAAAGTTCGTCTTCAAAAAGTGTTTTAATAGTTATTTATTTCTTACTTTTTAGTTAGTTCGCCTTAATCTGTTAATTTTCAATAGAGCATCGTTATTACAAGGTCTCTCCCCTGTATGTTTTGAGCTGAAAGAAATCATGATCTCCGACCCTAAAAACTCCCACACACCAATTTTGAATAGAATCTGACCACAATCACAGAACTCGTCAGTCATCCTGAAGTCGCTTTCTTGAATTAATAGATTTTGATGAAAAATTCATAATGTCCGAACCTGAAAACTCCCCCATAACAATTTTTAATGAAATATGACCATAATCAGAAAACGCCATTTTAAATTTTTAATTTCTTTATGACTTTGAAATTTGAAAGTAATATTTCAAGTCGCGTGAACTATCACTGAAAATATGCAATTGGTTCCAGTGTAATCTATTTAAAGATTCATAATCGATTCCATAGAGAAATTTCATGATGAAAAAGTTCTCAATATAAAATTCAAGCATACTCTCTCAGCCCAAAGAGTTAATTCATTACGTTGGATTTCATCTATAATTTTCGAAGAAAATATGCTTCAAAGTCGACGATCTTTCAAGGGGGAATTTCAAGAATATATTCAAGTGACTATAACCTGAAATATGTCAATATAGTCGGGGAATAAACAGATTTGTGAAAATATGTGTACTCTTTCTGTCTATTATTGTCCATGCCAGTAAATTGGAAGTATCGCCATTAAAGAAAAAAAATTAACAAAACGACCACAATTCGAAAAAAAAATTACCATTAAACTAGACGAATTAATGGTCCCGTTATGATCTGACAAACCATACTGTTACGAATCCAATACGCCACTGCCCGTTGTATACGACGAATACCGACGGGTTGACGTCACCGGACTTTCCAACCGAACCGTCCCTAATTCCAAGGAGTTCCAGATGATTCAGGATATGACAGTATGGAAGAAAAAAGCCATATTTTCCAACAAAACACAACAGAACTAAAGAATATTTTAAAACCAATTTTGATCCCAGACCAGAGACTCTACTAGCTTTTATTTATTCATACCTCTTGAAACATAAATATAACTCGTGATTCATCAGTTTCCTTGGCCTCTCAACTACAAGCATTATCATTGGCTTGCGGTCCGTTTTGATTGGCTCAGGCGAATATACTGTAGAACTAGACAACTGTCACTCAAACCCACGTTGACTGCCGGCTGTTGTAATCTCCTTTTGGTCTTCCGTTCGGCGACGGAGAATGTTAACGAGTAGTACACATTATTTTTCGTTCCGTTACTTCGCATATACGCTCGTATGAGCGAAGTGATTTTTTGATTTACTCCTTATAGAAACAGCTTCTGCTATTAAAAATGGTTAAACTCTATCGTTTGTAAAAAAAGGAATTTTTCTAACGAAATATGATTCGTGGTAATGTAGATACAGAAAAGAACAGCAACGGTTGCCAAAAGTTGAAGATGGATATAAATTCAATGGCGATGATTCAGATGATATTCAGTCAGATAATGACGAGTTGAGAAAACATAAATTTGGTTCTGAGGCCATCAGTACAAAACAATAGGAAATAGGAAGAGCTATAAATATGGGAAATATAGAAGAAAATTTAGGTGAAGAAAAGTAGAAAGGAGATGGAAGAAGAAGCAACGAATGAGTGAATCAACTATATGGAGAACCAACAATCTCTGATCTCATAAGAGCTCATAGATTGAGATGGGTGCACCTGCAAACGAAAGGAGAAAACAGAATCGGGAAAAATTACTTTGAGTGAAACCGGCTGTGAGCAGGAGGCGAGGAAAACTAAGGAATCAACGGAGGCCAGCACAGTGGATTGAGATATGAGACAACCAAGTCAAAGCAAAGATTATCAAATGGGAAAGAGTGAAAATTGTTCTGTTTTAGTTTCGGTCTCAGGAAAAACTTGTGGCTGAAACCGATTTTGCCCATTTTGATCAAAATATTGATAAAAAGTATTTTTGAACCAAATTTTGTTTCAGTTGGTTGAAAAATAGGCCCTTTTTTCATGTCTAAAAATATATATATATATATATATATATATAATTTGTAGTATTATTTGCTGACTAGATAGGAATTGAGTGATTGGTATTTGGGTTATGCAGCAGGCCAATAAAGTAGGAAAACATATATGAATATTTAATAGAGAAAAACAAGCCGCTTATAACTTGCAGTGTAAGTGAGGTTATGCGGCGATGATGTTGAAAATAATAATAATAATGTGATATGGACAAAACTGGGGATAAAACATCTTTTAAAACTCACAGGAATCAACCACAATCCACATTACATACGGAAACAATGTATTATGTCGAGACTTAATTGTGTGATTGGATCGTGTTTTTCTTTGAATAGGCTGTCACCTAGACATGTGACTGAATAAATTCTGAATCAATAACATGGACCACTGGGAATGAAGCAGTGTTACCAAGTGAACTTGGCAATGGTATGGAATATTTTCATATATAGATTCAAATAAAACTTAATTGACTATCATAATGAATTAAAAATTTAGATGTATGAACATAAGATGATGTGGATTGAAAGAATCAAACTATGTTATTTGCATTCATGGGGGTAATCTGCTAATTCCCCCTCACATTAGGATTGTCTACAAAAATTAAATAAGAGTAAATCTCACTCAGTCTATTTGGGAATTTATTCAGTCACATGTCTAGTTGACAGCCTCTTCAAAGAAAAACACGATCCAATCACACAATTAAGTCTCAACATAATAATACATTGTTTCCGTATGTAATGTGGCTTCTGATTTATTTCTGTGAGTTTCAAAAGATGTTTTATCCCCAGTTTTGTCCATATAACATTATTATTATTTTTAACATCATCGCCGCATAACCCCACTTACACTGTAACTTATAACCGGCTTGTTTTCCTTTATTATATATTCATATGTGTCTTCCTACTGTGTAGCATCCCTGATGATGATAATAAGTATTAACGAAAGCTTGGAATCTGTGTAAAAGAGTACACTTATTGGCCTGCTGCATAACCCAAATACCAGTCACTTAATATATATATATATATATATATATATATATATATATATATATATATATATATATATAATATATATATATATATATATATATATATATATATATATATATATATTTATATATATATATAATAATAATAATAATTTTATCCACAATAAGATGGACAATAGTTGGACAGTATCTCTTACAACATGGTTGTGAATAAGGAATATACCACGAAGCAGTTTTCACCGCTTGTTTGTGGACGTATTCAAACATGGATATACTTACATTCATTCAATATGTATAATATATAGCTATTACAAATATAGCAATAAATAAAAAAATAATAAAATACAAAAAGGCATTAGCACAAGCACTCCAGAATTTCAGTACCACATTGATAATAATAATAATATTTCATCAGATTTTTAAGGCATTATTAATAAATTATATTCACTATGCTATGTTCACTTACTTATTTGAGGTCTAATAATATAGAATATGAAAAATAGATGTAGGTGGAGTTGTTGAAATGTAGAGAAGTTAACATGTTCAAATATTGATATATCAAAATATTAAAATATATATGTAAAAAGTCTTTATGTAGATGTAGGTAATCATTATTGTGTTGTTCATAACGTATGAGGTATAATTGTAAATTATAGAATATGCTCCTGAAATGTATAGTATAAAGATATATAAATGTATAAATAAAATTTTTTTGTTGAGATATGGGAATATTTTCATTTTTTTATGTATCGATTACTTCATGAATTTTTTGCCTAGGATTTTTGATGATATATTTTTTTAATTGTGTTTTGAATTTTTTCATTTGTTTCTCTTCTCTCAGATTCTCTGGTAATACATTGAAGACCTTTGGTCCTAGATACTGTAAGTCCTCTGGCATATTGATTTGTGAACAAACGGAATTTGATACAGGTTTTGACCTCTGGTATTTTTCTGGTGGTTTTTCCTAATTAATTCATGCTTATTTACAAACTGATGTATTGCTAGGCTCATAAGATATAATTGTTTTATGTCCATTACTTTTGTTTCTTGATGTAGAAGTTCAGTAGGATAACGTGGCGATTTTTTATATATTATTTTTATTATTCGTTTCTGTACTTTTTCAATTTTGCTAAGGTGTACATTCATTCCATACATATATATATATATATATATATATATATATATATATATATATATATATATATATATATATATATATATATATATGTATATTAATTATATAATTATTACGGATCAGATGTAGTATTTTCAAACAGATCAATTTATCAAATTATTTTGAGAGTCATGAGGTCCTCAATAATTGCGAGAAAATTGAATCATTTTCTCAGTATCTCAAAAACTAATTGTAATGGCTACTGATAATTCAGAATGGGAGTACCTGTTTTAATGCATATTTTGAATTTTGCTTTCCATTAGATTTAGCCACGTTGTTGATCCTCTTCTTTACCTCGTACCAAATCGGTGTTGGTTTGGAGGATACACCTTTCTTCCGCAGTTTTGTACAGCCCTTCCGGAAATAATGCTAGCCGGGGTAACCTTGGCTGAATGATGGACGGCTGCTCTGTATGCCATCATAAATAGTGGAAGGTGACCGTCTCACTACTTCTGGTGTTTTTCCACTACTTTGGGAAGATGCTCCTCCATAGTTCAGTTGAATCTTTCAACCATGCCATTCGACTAGTAGTGAAGCACCGTGGTGCTGGTCTTGTTGATACCCATCAGCTCGCAAACTTTTTTGAATAATTTTTTCTTGGCCAGAATGTAGCTCCATCGGTACTCCGAATCTTACGAACATATTGTTACAGTTATATTTATTATTTATTGACCGAACTATTATTGAATGTTATTGCTGTGTTACAGATAGTTGACTATGATATATGAAAAAATAAAAATAACAATTCTGACATTGACAAAAAAGGTGTTATCAATTTTTGCCTTTCGAACCGGAAAATATTGAATTTAAAACGATATTTCAGGTAAGACTGAAACATCTGGTCCTTCATCGCTACTATCGAATCTAGCACTTTGGAATACAAATATCAACCGTACGAGTGGATATAACAATGTCCGGAATAAGACGAAGCCAACGACTGGTAGAAAAAAGAGGAGATACATCGAATATTTCCAAAGAAGAAAAGCGGGAGACAGCTTCCAAAGGATCCAAGAATACGGAACATAATCATGACGCTTCCATGGTATCCTTGAATGCAGACAGCAGGAAGACTGCGCATGAAAAAGGAAATAGTACGAAGAAGTCAAATTCTGAGAAAACAAGAAGCAGTAAAGTTTCGAGCAGAAGACAAATAGAAATGGAAATGAAGATTAAGAAGGTAGAATTGGAACAGAAGATGTTGAAAAAACAACAGGAAATGTTGGACTTACAATTTGCACTCAAAATGGCCAAAATTGAAGAAGAGGAACCTGATGAGGAAATGAGTAGGTCGGTTAGGAGTGAGTCAGTGGTAAGTGAGGCACCAAATATTGAGAAATGGGTAGCAGGAAAAAATCCATGGAATGGTGATCAAAATCCCAATATGTACTCGCGTGAGAGATGTTCTAAGGTATGTGATTCACACTATTCTAATCAGGAAATACATCCAATTCAATATGGAAATGATTTTGATATGCGTCAGGCAGGTAATCCAAATCTAACAAAGATATTAACGCGACAATCAATTCCTAAGGATCTACCTATATTTAGTGGGGACCCAACTGAATGGCCAAATTTTATTTTTCAATTCAAGAATTCGACAACTCTTTGTGGGTTTTCCAATGAAGAAAACCAATGTAGGTTACAGAAATGTTTGAAAGGGAACGCGAAAAAAATAGTTCAATCTTTGCTGATATTACCACAAAATGTAGATAAGGTGATTAGTCTCTTAGGAAATCGTTTTGGGCGTCCTGAACATATTATTTTTCTACTATTGGATAAAGTAAAAAAGGCACCAATCGTAAAAGAGGACAGACTTGAAATGCTCATAAATTTCTCAGATGAAGTAAAGAATCTTGTGGCCACTATTGAAGTTCTTGGTGATATGGATCATTTGCGAAATCCTATATTATTGCGCGAATTGTTAGATAAACTGCCAACATCCTATAAATTGTCTTGGATAGAATACATTTCTGCAATTCCAGAATATAAATGCAAACTCATTGAATTCAGTTCATGGCTTGAAGTGAAATCAAATGCTGCTTGTCAGCTTCAAATACCTCAGTTTGACATTAAATCTGACAGCGAAAAGTCGAAAGTACGAAATTTCAAAAAGGAAGTAACCTTGACTACCAGAGGTATGAATAAAAATTGTACATGTTGCGCAAATAAAATTCACCACTTGAGTGTTTGCTCCAAATTAAAAGATTTGTCTATTGACGAAAGATGGTCATTCATTACTTCCAATAAATTCTGTTTTTCATGTCTGTTGCCATATCACGGCATTAGAGAATGTAAAAAGCGTAAAATTTGTGGCATAGATAATTGTCAAAACCACATAATGAACTTTACATCATAAAAAATTGAAGTAACTGAGCAGAGTCCATCTGCTTCGGAAGATCACTCAGTTGAAAACAACTGCCATATAATGACGGATAAAAGAGTTTTATTGAAAATAGTACCGGTTGTTATTTCTAATGGTAATATATCGATGAAAACGTATGCGCTATTGGACGATGCATCCACTGTGACTTTGATTCATCAAGATTTGGCTGACGAGTTAAATCTTATTGGACCCCAGCAATCGTTATGTTTACAGTGGACCAACAATCAGGTAAATGAACAAGATGATTCTAGAGTGGTAAGTTTCAAGATTTCTGCAGAAACTAATAATAAAAACTTTTACATGCGACACGTCAGGACAATAAAAGGACTTTCGCTACCTCGACAGACCATAAATATTGAAGACATCTCACGAAAATATCCCTATATCGACAATAAAACGACATCTATGCACTCAAGCTGAACCAAAATTTTGATTGGACAGGACAATTGGCCCCTATTGGTTAGCCGACAGGTTATCAATGGGTATTGGAATGGTCCACAATGAGCAAAACGTTACTTGGATGGGTTCTCCATGGTAATTGCAACATGCCCCATGAGGGTAGCTATAGACACTCGGTATGCCACATAGACTCTAAATTAAAAAATGATTTGGATATTTTACATGAACTAGTTAAAGAACAATGGAAATTGGACTCATTTGACAATCAGACTAGGGTTATGTCCAGAGAGGATGTAAGAGCTAAACAGATTCTAGACTCTACGATGGTAAGAACGAATGGAAAATTTGAAACTGGTCTTTTATGGAAAAATGTCGATTTCATTTTGCCTGAGAGTAGAGAGAATGCTTTGAGGAGACTGAGGTGTACTGAAAGGAAAATGGATAAAAATGTGAGTTATGGAAAAATGTATTGTGAGAAAATGTTAGACATGGAGAGAAAGGGTTATATCACGAAACTGACAACGGATGAAGTTGAGAAACCCTGTCAAAAATTATGGTATTTACCTCATTTTGGCCTAATTAATATTAATAAACCGAATAAACTGCGGATTGTTTTCGACGCCTCAGCGAAATCAAATGGTTTGAGTTTGAACGATTGTCTATTGACTGGTCCTGATTTGTACAATCCCCTACACACCATCATACTGAATTTCCGTATTAAGAATATTGCCTTCACTGCAGATATCAAGGAGATGTTCTTACAAGTAGGTGTAAGAAAAGACGATCGTTCAGCACAACGAATATTATTCCGAGGAATGGATAGACAACGACAACCTGACGCTTACGACATAAACGTAGTATTTTTTGGATCAACATGTGGACCGTGTTTAGCTCAAGAAGCAAAAAATAGAAATGCGCGCGATTTCGCCGAAGAGTATCCTGACGCAGCCAAGGCTATTATTGACCACCATTATATGGATGACTACCTTGGAACAGCAGATACTGAACAGGAGGCGAAAAAGTTAATAAGCGATGTCATTCATGTACATAAACAGGGTGGATTCACCATCTGCAACTGGATATCTAATGTACAGAATGTTCTTCAAAATATAGACCAACATTTAGTGGCGGACACAATGAAATATTTGGAAAATAATCACGACACATCAACCGAAAGAATTTTAGGGGTTTAGTGGAATCCAGTAAAAGATATTTTCTGTTTCAAAACTAAATTCAGCAAAATCGACAAAGACATTATGAACAATATAAAAAGACCAACCAAAAGAGATATTCTGAAAGTTGTGATGTCTATATTTGACCCACTTGGATTTTTGGCACATTTCATGGTACAGGGCAAAATTCTTTTACAGGATCTTTGGAGGATAAAATAGGATGGGACGATGAAGTAACTGACACACTGACAAAATATGGGAAATTTGGATCACAAATATTGTGAAAATATCTGAGTTCGAAATTCCAAGACAGTACTGCACAATGAATAGGAGAGACAGTATAATTCAACTTACATTTTCTGTGACGCATCTGAAAAAGCATATGCCTGTATTGCCTATCTTCGATGGGAATATAGGAATAATGTGAAAATTGTTTTGAATGCCAAAACCAGAGTTGCCCCTCTAAAACCGACATCAATACCGAGACTTGAACTCCAAGCTGCCCTCATAGGGGCAAGACTAAGATACTGAAAAATTGATACTGACGATAAGTCAAATTTTTTTACTGGACTGACTCGAAACTGTTTTATATTGGATCCATTCGGGAAGCATGTCGCTTCCAAAGATTTGTGGCTAACGACTGGGAAAATTCAGGAGTAAAATACTTGTGAATGGAAATTTGTTGGATCAGGAAAATGTGGCGATAAAGCTACAAAATATTCGGGGAAATAGAATTCCTACATAGTGAATGGATTAATGGACCTTCATTTCTTTTAAAACACCTGAATGTTAGGATATTAGACCCGTGAAAACGGGTGGATTATTTGGGACCAATCGAGGTAACAGTTAAAGAAGTCATGTCAAAAGGGGTTATATTTACCTGCATGGTAAAGAGCTAATCCATTTAGAAATTGCCAACGATTTGAGCAAATGGTTTTATTCATACCTTTCGACAATTTGGATGTAGGCAGGTTTCCAGAAGAAGTCTATAGTGATAATGGGACTTGTTTCAAAGGGCTGAACGAGAATTTTCGAGAATCTTGAGAAGCGAATCAATCAGAAATTATAAAATTTTGTTCTTAAAATCTATATGGTTTGGAATGCTATACGCACCAAACAGGGGAGGATGCTGGGAGGAACTTACCCAATCTGTTAAGAAAAAAAATCAAGGAAGTATTGAAAACCAAATACCCGCAAGTATGTTCTTAGGACAGTTTTACGGAAGTAGAGAACATACTTAATTCAAGACCACTGACTCATGTACCTGTAGACCCTGACGACGAAGAAGCCTTGACACCGAATCATTTCCTCATAGGGCATCATCTGCTTTGCCATGTACAAAACACGGATGTCAAAAATATTGATCTTTTATCCAAATGGAAAGCTGCCAGAAGATCGTCGACTCATTCTGTTGAGATGGACCAAAGGAGTATTTGCCATTTCTAATCAATCGTACCAAGTGGCATAAGGATCAAAGATCCGTCAAAATTAGGGGACATAGTTCTAATCGTCGACCCAAATGGCCCTAGGAATGTTTGGATGAAAGGAAAATAACTAAACTTATCCAGCAAAAATGGAAAATCAGAGTTGTAGACGTCACCACGGCAAATGGAAGTCAACTACGACGACCTGTTTCCAGACTCTGTATACTAGATGTAAGAGGAAAGGAGGACAAAGGAAGATTAGAGCTTCGAGTAATTGTTTATGGAGAACAATTACTAAGGGAATATGTTACAGTTATATTTATTATTTATTGACCGAACTATTATTGAATGTTATTGCTTTGTTCAGATGAGTTGACTATGATATATGTAAAAAAAAAATAACAATTCTGACATTGACAAAAAAAGGGGTTATAATTTTGCCTTTCAACGGAAAATATTGAATTTAAAACGGTATTTCGGTAAGACTGAAACACATATTGTCCACCAATAACCTGGCTACTGTAGATGTTTCCTGGTCTGGAATGGCATGGGCTTCCACCCATTTGCTGAAATAGTCTATGGCAACAAGGGTGATTCGTTGCCATCGTTCCTCAGAGGAAACGGTCCAGCTACATCAACGGCAATCCGTACGAATGGTGCACCTACGTTGTATTCCTTCATTTCCCCCCTGGACCTTGTCTTGGGACCTTTAGTGGCAGGCGCCACCTCTGATCATCTTCTGCATCAACCTCTACATCGTCTCAGGCATTGAACCCAGTGAAACTCTACCTGATCTAGACAAGGGTCTATTGACTCTCAGATGCCCTCCTGATTTTCACTCGTGAATTTCCTTCGAGACCTCACCCTATCCTCTTCCTGGAGCCAAAACCAATTGAGAAATTGACTACCTCCCATCAGCTGATTTCCATACCCGTTAAATGTATCAAATTTCCACAACCAGGGAATCCGATTGTGCTCACATTATCTTGAAGATGGGATCTCTGTTCAAAATATATCTCCTAAGGAGTTGCCGTCGTCCTTTCTCCATTGTGGAAGACCATGTTGAATCGGTTTCTGGTCATGTCTCATGTGTGCGGTAGTCCTGTTGTCCTCAGGCTAGCCTCGTTTGTCTGATTCTAGCAACCGCTTTCGCGAGACCTTCGTTCTCTGATTTCCGCTGCGATGCTTCAGGAAGCAGTTCTCTAGTCAAGATATCTGCCATTCTATTTGATCGTTCTTGACGATGTTTGGTATATAGCATGATATTGATTAGTCTTCTCCTCAATGGACGGATTATCAATGGTTCTTCTGACTCTTTTGATTTGGATGACCCTGGAACCTTTGCATCCATTAGTCTGTATGTCTCAGATGTATTGACCAATCCAGTTTCTTGATATTTTCCCGATAACTAGATGATCCTGTCCTCCTGGAAATCTCTTCAGTTATCCTGGCCTCTGGTGAGTAGGGACGTGCTGGTGTTCTCCAGGGTGATGACAAACCTGGTGGTTACCTCCTCCGCATCTGAAATATCCGGTCCTCCCACCTGAAGCAAGTTCCTCCTGCCTGATTATTTTCGCTGTTGTTGCTTGGGTTCTAGTTCATCTAGTATTCTATTCATCTAGATGCTGTGAATGTTCACTTTATGAAGTGGTTCTTCAATCGATACCAATCTTACGTGTGGTTTTGAAAGCCACTTTCACTTCAAGGAATGGACTAGAGCTTCGCATTTTGGAGCTTGTTAATCATGGGGTCCTTTGTATTTCAATGTCCTCAACCCATTAATGAATGCCTCCACTGTAACTGTTCTTTGAATTCCTCGGGGCATATAATAGGTTGGCAAGCTGGATGAGTCTTTGCGTCTCTCCAAACGCCTGCAAAATTTCACCCGATTTCCGCACATGTGTTTTCAACTGGAGTCCGATATGCTGCTTCGAAGTTGGTTGCCATATCTCAATTCTAATGCAACAATAAGATCGTCATACTTACGATTTGAGTCTTCCCAATGCAGGTCCTCCCAAAGTTACTACAAGTGCCGTCGCCTTTTCTAATCGTCCCAACCATTAGCCGTTGCCGCCACTTCAAACTGCTTCCGATGATAGGGACCATGGTGACTGTCCATCGAAAGTCGGCGGTTTCACGGAGATGTGGGATGTGGCAACCCTGTCGCGGTAGTCTTGAATATTCAGTGAAGTAACTTCCTTGTCCAGATCTTCCAAGTGCAGAATTGTTTTCTCATTCACTTCTCGCACCGCGCATACTTCTTTCGTTGCTTCGTTTGCTGACTTCTTTCTCCTTCTTTCATACCGCATCAATTTCTTCCTTCAGTCTTACGATCTGCCCTTCATTCGCTCGAAAATAATTCTGTTGTCTCGTTCCTTGTTCTGTTCTCCAGAATTTTCCGGAAATGTTTCTTCTCTTTTCTTTTTCTCGTCGTTCCTTCCTATCTTGTTTTTCTATTCGCAACCTTTCCTCTTCCTCTTACTTTCCTCTCTTATCGCCGTTCTTTCTCTTTTTTGTCGACGTTTCTTTTGCTCGGCAAACTGCTGCCTGATCATTTCCATCCACGCCCTCCATGTCGTCGTAGGTATTTATCGTACACTTGTACACTAGAATCCTCACTCCAACTGTTATGAAACTGCGGTTGGTTTTTATTGCCATAAAAAAAGTCAAATGAAATCAGTGTCTACTTATTCCGCTTTTAAACAAAACACAATAATACACTCTGACAATATAATACTTGTTTACAACTCAAAATGCACTGCACTATCTTGAACCTTTGTCTCTTTGTACAACAATATTCACACAACTAACACTCTGTCGCGTGTGCCCTGCTTATATAGCATGGCCGAATTCTCCAAAAAAAAGAGTGGCGATATTTCGGGAATGTTCCATGACGTCATCGGTCAACGGCCGCTTCAATGTAAACAACGTCTGTCTTGTTGGTGACAAAAATGCAGGGGCGTAACAATTATGGTAAAAGTAGCTTAATTGTGACAAACGAACAAATCGCATATGCCAGGTCAGAACGTCATCCATTTATCAGCAACAGTCTGTGACATCTACCTCTTCCGATTGAACGTGCGATCCTATAATTGAATTTTCCTTTTAAAAACACCGATGAAAGACGGGGTCATTTAATGTATATTTTTCAAATCTGTTTGGTTGAAGAAATATTTTGTTTTCAATGGACTGAGATGGTTAAGTTCGGATCTGGTAAGAGTAACCCAAATCTCACAGTATTTCACAGGGAAAGTTCATAACATAGAGAATGGAATGTTCTAACGATAAAATGTGAGGTCTACTTACCAAATGAATTTTATTTGTTGTTTATTTCGTTCGCTTTGAAGTACAGAATGAAAATTGATGCCAATGAAAATTATGACTGCTATAAAATGCAAAAAAAGTCTATATATCAAACACTTATAACGTCCATATGAGTATTATTACTGAGTATATGAATCTCAAAGTCAACTATACGGTCAATAACTGCATATTCCTAGGATATGAATTATGGAAAAAAGTGTAAGAAAAATATATTAGACGTGGAAAGCAGGAAGTAACAGAAATAAAGGCAGGAATAGATCTTCCGCCGCAAACATCATCGGTTTGATTTTCCTTCCAGAATATCCAGTTTTGTAATCTTGAAATGTGTGACAGACCGCATGTAGTGATAATCATCCAATACCGTAATCCTTTCAATCATGGACGAGTTTTGCGGTGAAGAGCCAGAGTGAAGGTTTCCAGATAGCGAACGCATTCAAAATGTGAACAACGATAAAAAAATGTGAGATTCAGTGAACGAATATTTCCGAGTATCCTAATCAATGTGTTTTAGTCATTTGTGGCCAATTTTTCATTCTCAGTGGTTATTTCTTTCCTGTAGAAATATTTCCGAGGTCGAGTTCGCAAAATTACTGACATCGATATAAATGGTTGGATTTCCTCGAACTTTTTCAGTCAATGTTTTCTACTAACAGGTTGGAACTTGAAGACATTTGAAGTGATTTTGTATCAGATGGTGAGATCGTGAATGTGTATAGTTTTCCCAATATCAACTGCAGAAGCATGAAAAAGATCTTGCGGCAAAATCCTGTGAGCAGCAGTGGCGGAGATAACTGATTTTATTTAGATATTTTGATATCCTAAAACGTATTTTGATCGGCACACACACAAGACCACGAACCTACTGGTTTTAATCTTTCAGAGCTATTAAAACACAAATATAACGTGGTTTATGACCTCCCATCGTATAGACACACCTGCAAGCATTGATGTCCGACTTGATTGGTCCAGACGAATCGGTTGTAGAACAGTCAGTCACGCAAGTCTACGTTAACTAGCGGACTCTTTGTGCCGACAGAGACTGTATCAAGTACAACTGTATTATTTTCGTTCCGTTTCTTCGCATATACGCTCGTGTTAGCGAAGTGAGTTTTATTTGTTCCCTATAGAAATTGATATTGGATGGACTATAACAACGTTCTCTCTTCTAGAAAACGTACCCAATCTGTACCACACCTGAAAACGATGACCATATCTTCTGAACTGAAAATTTAAATTTGGGATATAGAAAATACACAAAATTGTATTGACTAGTGCAAGTTTTTTTATCATGAGCCGTCCGCTCTGAAGGGAAAAGAAATATCCAATAAACAACAATTTTTTAATCGACTGTATTCCACCAATGTCCGAACAATTGAATCCCCGCTTCGTTTTTTATGTCTCATTGCCTTTCATATGTTACTTACTCCAAAGTTTTGAGTCAGATAACAAAGGATTTATTACTGATTATTGTTTTTGGGAAGTACACTAGAGGGTAATATAGGGTAGCCTCAAATGGGCGACTATTGAAAATTTTGGAAAAAAAAAATTGTTGATGTTGGAAATTCACGGTTGAAGTGATGTTTGATTCCATCCAGTTCCATTTTAGAAAGTGAAATTGGTGGATCTTAAAAAATAATTAGTGAAGGTAATTGGATAATTTTGCTGGTGAAAGTTCTTCTGGTCCATGTTGAAACTTTTCATTATTGATAATGAAATAACATCTTTCAGGAAATGGATATGAGGTAACTCCCAGGTTGGAACTCATGGTGATTCTCTGTGGAACAGCTCTCAGTGATAACGGTGTTCTTTGGAAGTGGAAAATACAATGGTCTCTGGTTCAATTGGTTTGCTAATTGATTGTCGAAATGTACATCATACATGGAACAGTTTACTGGTTCATTCTCATATTGAACATTTGAAGCGCTGACTGGGAAACGGTGGAAAGCTCCAACTGTAAATGGATTGGATTCTTTTGTTCTGTTGCTCCCCGCCGAATTTAGTTCTAATCCTCGCATATTTCCGTCAATATATCGATTTTTTCTCGCACAAATACATAACTCGATCATGGGGCCGACGGTAATACAAATATTTTGTATAAACCTAAACTCTACGATAAAAAGTTGAAGAAGAATTCAAATTTATCGGAATCTCCCCAATATTTCTATAATCAGTAAATTTGCAAAAAAAAATTACGTACGAAAGTTTATCAGCATTAACGAAAGCACACAAGAAAATATCACATATTTTTTTTTGGGGGAAACCCTGGGCCTCGATCGTCTTTAGTGTCTGGCGCTAACCGAGTAAAACCTTTCCTTTCTCCCTTGTTTCGACATCGGTGGAAGGTTGTCATTAAATTCCATGTTTTTTCCTCCTTTTGCTGATCTTTCGGTTTTACTTCGTAATTCTTCACTGAACGGACGGGGTTTCTGGACGTATCTAGAGAACAATCCAAACAAGGCCCGGGACCACGGATTTCCGGGACATCCTTTGTTTCGGTCTTTTCGAGAAATATTCACTAAGCGCCCGGATTTCTGGACGGGGTCATTCAGTTTATTTATAATTTTGCCCCAATATTGAAGACATTTCTCCTCCACCGTTATCGTACCACCCTTCTCTGACGCTTCCCTGACCATCTACTATTGCCCGTACAGAAATCGATTTTTTTCCTTTGCCTGTTGGTTTTTCATGGTTGTTTTTCTCATTGCCTTTTCGGTCAAACAGCTTCCAGCATTATCAATAGGAGATTGGTCGGAATCTGAGGTCATTTCCATCTTTGCCCTTCCCAAAGGAGACAAACGTCGCCTCTTTCATGCCCGGTAGATGAAAATTGACGTTTTAAAAGCCGTTCCTTGTTTTGGAATTTCGCTTCCGCGGTTACGACGGTTGACTTTTTGATTTTCCATCCGGTCCAGCATCCTGGCTCTTCCCGTCAGACTTTCCCAGGGCTCCTTATTTGTTGTCTCTCATCAGAGAATTTTCGGTATTTTCCACGATTTTGGGGTGGTCCCTATGGAGGGTAAGTTTGCCAATTGCCAGGGGCGATTTTTATGCTTGCCCACAGATCTTGATCCAGATCTGCGATGGTTTCCAACAGCGTTTTTGTTTGTTTATATCTTATTCTTTCAGCATAGCCCGCTTTCTTTTCTTCATCGGGGATTTCAGAACCCATAAGCGTATCAGTACCCTTCTGCGGGAGTTACATTCCCTTTAATTCCGACTCCCACCGTTCCCGTATGGTGTTCTTTTCCGTCATGACCGGGGGGACTTATGTTCTAGTCATAATCTTTTTTCTTGGCGGTTTTTTTCATTGGAACTTTTTCTTGGCGTTCGTTTTTGGTTTTGTTTTTTTTAGGGCGATATTGAAAACGATCTTATTTGGAGGTTTTTAAATGCCCTTGCTATTTTCCAATATTATTCTTGGGAAATTTTTGCGTTGCCAATGATTTCGATGTACAACTTACTGTTCCTCTTTGAAATTTGGGGTTTTGCCCTGTGTTTATATATACCGGGGCCAAGGCATTTCTATTTGCCTATGTACCTCCGCGGACCGGCATGACACCATATTTTGATTTCGCGTTATAGTCTCCGGCGATCAAAGGCCTCTGATTTTGGGGCCACCTGATCCATTTCGTCAAAGGCGAAATTTCAAAAAGGGTTATTTCGTGAGTAAAACCGCGTTTGGTCCCCCGAACTTGAGGGCTATGTAACCGTGGTTAATGACTTCTGGACTATTTATTAACCGGATAGATGCTCGTTTGGTTATTATTATAACTAAATCGCTGTTACTACTACTTTTTTGGTTTCAATGTTGATATCCTTCAAAAAATAATAATTAATAATTCATTATATAGTTTAACTTTTTAATTCGAGAAAAACCCTTTGGAACCGACAAATAGAGCTATAGAAAAGAAAGAACCTCGGATACATACGGGGCAAACACAAAATGGATTAATTGAATAAAAATTAATTAATTTATAACAAAACCTAGTTTGCAGCACATGAAGCTCTATCAAACGAACTATGGTTCCAATATTGGTATTCCATTTTTAAAATTCTAACCGAATTGGCCCATTTTTGAACGCAGTCGAAAGATTGATTGAAAGTATCTTGAAGCCCATTTTCGTGTCCAGAAACACCGAATTGATCGTTTTTGGGTTGGGACCATGATCGTCAAAATATGTAGTCTTGAAGGGTGTCGTACTCAATAGGTAGGGTAGGTAGTATTTCTATGGAATCGACCTGATGAAGGAAATGTAATAATTAAGAACTCGATATCAACTATATAATTGAAATCATTACCAAACTGTGAACTCTCAAATTGATATGTATTAATTCTGTATAAATTGTATTATTCAGGATAATAACATACAGTATTTAAATATCCCAATTCTCCTTCTCATTTCGGCCTTCAGTGTCAAAACTAAGCATTGGAAGCACTGCAAATAAATAACAAACAACTCTTCAGAAAATTTGGTATTTTAATCCGCCCAGCTTACAAATCGAAAAAACAAAAAAACTTTCTAAATATCGGAAAATGTAGATAGCGATCCTCAATACAATTTCCAAGAATAATTACTAATGAAAAACATGATTTTTGAGGAAATTATATATGGATATCAGGTTTTTTTTTAAAAAGTACGATAAGTTTCCGGTCAGTACTCCACCCTTCATGTATTTGGATTCTGACCAGAAGATGGTGGTCATTGATAATGATCTATGTATCTCTAATATTTAAATTCATCTACACCTCCCGTTATACTTGAAATTTACAGCAATCTGATTCAAAATGAAACAACCTATTCAAATCCCATCTCAAAGTGTAGTATGACGTGCACCTACAATTAAAGTTTCGGAAATAACGATGTTTTTTTTAAAACAACCATGGACAATAAAAACAACACATTCAAACATTCTACACTTTGTTGAAAAAAGAACCCTAATAAATCCGCTCTATAGTCACAAACAAATATTATTACTATGGAATTCTGAAGGATATCAACGTGAAACTACAACAAAACAGAGTGGTACTGCATAACTTACACCACGCTACTGATCATCAGTATATCAAAAAATCCATACAGTGCAAAGCAAGTAGTGGATTCAGTGGATTGATGAATAACAATCAACGTTCAGTACAGTTGTGAAATTTAAGGAAACCAGAAAAAGGTCAAATTTAGTGCCATGCTTCAGATATTGTTGTTATGGACATACAAAGAGTAACTGTACACGTCCAATACGATATTATGAATATACAGAAAAACACGATTAAAAAACGTGCCATTAAGAGAACAATGATGGAAGGAGATCTATTGCACAATTATGAACCCTCTACAAAAATTTGCAAAGTTCATCAGGACATATTCAACAAAAAATTTAGAATTCAAAAAATCACAATACCCTCAACTCTGATAGCCGAGCGAACAAAACGTCAACAAAAATAAGGCTCACAAGAACACGTGAAACCTCTACGACGGAACAATATCATACCAGTAGTTCAGTACACCAGAACGATACATTCCTGCTCACAGCACTTGGCAGACTAGGCTTTATTGGCTTCGATGTAGACATGGTCCTTGAATTTCCATTTGAACCTATGCTCCTCTATATATAGAATGCCTGCGTCTTCCAACATAATTTGATATTGCTCAATCCAGACATGGTCAGCAATTGCCAATTATGACGCTTCCCCTCATTCAGTCAACTCATTGTTATCTGTTCATCTTGGGGATAATGATCTCTCCGTCTCTCCGATGTAGGAGTCCCCACATTCACTTGGGACTTCTTGCATATTTCTGTTTTCTTATCAAATTTGGTCTTGGTGAGGAAGCTTCGTGTAGTTCTGCAGAATTGAAAGCAGCTCTCGTTTGATTCGTTCGATAATATGAACAGGATGTTCATAAGATCAGATGGAATTATCTTCTATCATTCAGGATAATCCCTCGGGCTGTATTTATCTTGAAAAGAAAACATTCTTAAGTGAATATTGTATAGAAATATTTTTCTGAAAATTGAAAAATCTGCGACAATAATGAAGTTATTTTTTGTAATATCTAACAGGAAACAACTACTTACCGGGCTAAAGCCACGCTGGACATTGACCTACATCTGATAGATATTGTGAAATCACCCCAACCCAAAAGAAAATATTTGAAAGTAAAAATTTGCATTTTTATTAAGATAGTTATTTGATTTTCTATTCCAGTCTTGATGAAGAATATAATAGAATATAATAGAATAGAATATGATAGAACTTCATTTAGCATCAATAGCTATTATGAAACAGTGCATAAATGTTACATTCGATATCATTACACATAAACAATATAACCTATACATTGAAATAAATTTTTCTCAACCTTGTTTTAAATTTTTTGACATTTTCTGATGTCTTAACCAACAGAGGTAGATCATTATATAATCTCAAACCTTCGATGAAGAGGATTTTTTCTAAAGCATTTGTATTAAAGCCTTGTATGTGGAACTGGTCATTGAACCTTGAATTATAATCATATCTGCCCTTTTGATAATATATTCTTGTAAGTAAGAAGGAGCTTGCTTATTCACAATTTTAAAAAATAGTACTAATGCAGACTCTATAATCAGTTGGGAAATATTAAAAAATTTCAGCTTCATTAACATATCATTTATCGCTGTTGACCTGCTGAAGTAGCTGCAAACGATGTATTTGCGCAGATGAACAGTAGAAAAATATGGACATGCAGTAATTAAAATGTGGGTATATGATAGTGTTATATACAATTTCTCTACACCATGGGGAAAGGTTCATACAACTTTTATAAAAGTGGCCGACTTTTTTGATTATTTTTCACATAAAAAATCAATATGCTCAGAGAAATTGAGTTGAGGGTTGAATAGAATGCCGAGGTACTTTATCTCATTAACATACATAATTACAGAATCATCAATTTTTAACATAAAATTCCCCTGATTGAACCTAGTACAATTGATTCTTCTACCTAATATCTTAGTTTTTTGGGCATGTATCTTAAGTTCATTGGGCCTGAGCCAACTATTCAAAATATCTAACTCATTATTCATGGATTCAACCAAGTTGTTATAGTTTTCCCAGATATGGAAATCAATGTGTCATCTGCGAATAGATTATTAAAAGAGTTTTGTAGGTGAAGATATAAATCATTTATATATGGTATAAACAATAATGGCCTAAGCACACTCCCCTGAGGAACCCCGTTGATACTATGTATTTCGTGAGAACAACTACCATCAATTTTGGTCTTATGTTGCCTGTTTGTTGGATAATTTGTTGGCCATTTGAGCACTGTGCCTCTTATACCGTATGCCTCACACTTTGATAACAGTTTTGTTCTATCTATTGTTTCGAAAGCTCTTTTCAGATCTACAAATACACTAACGACAATTTTTCCATCATCAATGTCCTTTTTCCACTCATTAAACATTAATTGGCAAGCTGACTCAGTAGAATGATTATGCCGGAACCAGATTGGCAAACAAACAGCAAAGTATTTACGTAGGTATCCCACTAGCTGCTCATACACTAGAATTTCTATTATGTTTTCAATTACTGGCAGTAAATTTATGGGTCTCAGCCCTTCGGGCTTACTAGGTTTGTTTGTCTTTGGTACAGGTATTATTGTGCTGCACTTCAGGATTGCTGGCAGAACACCAGTTTGCAAACATGATATTTTTATGATATACAATAATTTATTTATTTATGATATACAATAAAGGATACTCCACCACTGAGAATACATTTTTGATAATGACACTGTAAGCACATCATCACCCGTTGCTTTATTTTTCAAATTGTTAACTTTTTTCTGCAATTTATTGAGAGAAATAACGGGAAACGTTTAATACTAGAATTTACAACAATTTTAATTTCCACAAAATTCGTAGGATCAAGTATGCTTTCAGAAATTTCCTGTATACTATTTAAATCAGAACTCCACTTTGAGAATGGACTTCTTCCTTCATTAAAATAATACTCATTCAATTCTTCCTTATCACTTTCTGCACCTAGTCGAAGTTACTGTTTTTACTATTTGTTTTAGTGTATGCCACATTTTTTTACTATCATTTTTACATTCATCAATAGTTTTTTCATAAAATCTCTCTAGCTCTAATTAAGGATACAACTCGTTTTTTTTTCCTTCTATATTTTTCGAAATCTAATGGATTATTTGTATAGTGAAACGTTTTGTAACACATATTTCTCTCTTTCTGTAAAGTTCTGACTTCATTGTCAATCTACCCACTTGAATTAGAAAACTTTATTAATTCTATTGGCGCTATTTTATTTAAACTTGATTCAATATTGATCATAAAGTTTTATATAAGACGTCGACATCAGTAGAAGTACAATCCCAATTTTTTCGAATCAAGTCCATACTAATACCGTCCATTTTTTCCTTTGAGATTAATCTCGAGTAGATAATTTCAATGTTATTTTTGGACATACATTAATTTCGATTCCTATAATATCGTAATCTGTGAACTTCGGGAATTCACGTTCAACTTCTTGAAATTTGTTATTTGTAATAATTAAATCACGTAACGTACTGGAATCACGAGTGACTCTAGTTGGTTGTTTAATAATTTTCGGAATTCAGATGAGTGCACTATATGCATGAGCCTTATTCCGTTTGAATTTACAGATGAAAGGTCAATATTAAAATCACCCATTATTATAACATCATTAGTACCCAAGATTTTATCTTCGCGAAGTTCACGAAAACAATCTGAGAAAACTACATTTACAGCCATTGGGTGATCTGTACACACCACCTATTACTCAAAGAAGACAAGCATACTGAAAAAACAGAAGAGCGGAAGAGGAAGTTGGAAAATTCTCCTGTCAGCAGCTTCCTTGAAAATCCAAGAACAAGACTCCGTTCTCAATCCATACGTCCAACTTAACTTGTACTTGCAGGTACCTCTTACTCATGTATTTACTTTTTTGTTGCTTTTTCCTGTTCTCATTTTATTTTTTTATTTTTTTATTGTGATCTCAATGTTATCATACTTACATTAAATGCTTACTAGTATGAAAATCAAGATTTGTCATATCAACTCGCGATCGCTAGTAGCACATTCTCAGCAATTTAAAGATTGTGTCTATCTGAAGTTTGATATAATACTGGTCACTGAATCATGGCTCTCTGCAGAAATACCAGACGACCTGATTGCACTTAATGGGTATTTATTGTATAGAAGAGATCGTCTGATAGGGAGAGGTGGCGGTGTGGCAATATACTTGAAATCAAATTTAAAAGTAACTCCTGTGCGATTAGATCCTAGTAACACCGAACAATTATGGGTATCGTTCTCCGTAAAAAATGTCAAATACGCACTTGGTGTTCTTTACCGTCCACCCAAGCTAAATATAAACGAATTTATGAATGATTTTGAAAGCTCTTTGAGTATGATTGCTCCCAAATACGATCACCTATTATGTGCCGGGGACTTCAATATAGACATGTTGGATGTAGGAAGTAATGCTACTATACTTTTGAGCAATACCATATCAAGTTATGATCTCAAGAATTCAATACTTGAACCAACTAGACTCTGCCAAACCAGCGCCAAAGCCATCGATTTAATTTTATGCACTGAATCTATCCTTGCCAACAACGTACTGGTCAGTGACGCCTCTGACATTTCTGATCACTGCCTTGTATACTGTTCGATCGGTACTGGCAACGTGTCCTCTGAAATCAATCTACGTATATTTCGCGATTTCAAAATTTTTTATCATGACTCTTTTACAACTGATTTGATTCACACTGATTTCTCCCCAATCTACCACCTTGAAAATATTGACTCTAAAGTAGAATGCTTCAATAATACACTCATAGCCTTATTTGATTATCATGCACCTTTTAAAACTGTCAAAGTAACCAGGCCACCAGCACCTTGGATCACTGATACAATCAAATTGATGATGTCATTTCGAGATAAAGCACTGATTAAATATAAGCGTACCAAGCTAGAGCGTGATTGGAACTACTATAGAGATCTCAGGAACCTAACTAAACATGCAATAGTTCGCGAAAAAAGGGCGTATATCCAATTCAGAACTAGAAATTGTGGAAATGACAGTAAATCACTATGGAAAGAACTCGACAAAGTGAATATCCACTCTAAAAACAGAAACCTAACAATCCCAGCAAATTTGAAAAATGCTAAAGTTATAAATGACTATTTTACCAGCTCTTCACAGAGCGACTTACAACTAGAAGCTGATACTATCAACCACTACTCCAACAACAATCTGCCTGGTGCAGGACTATTTAGGTTCACACCTATCAGTGAAACTGACATCTATAAGCACCTTCTTTCTATAAAATCGCGAGCTATTGGTGCGGACTCTATAAGTGTGAATATGCTACTTCATGCTTGTCCATCTGTCTTAGAGCATCTCTGTCACATTTTTAACTACTGTATAAAAAAATACCTACCCATCTATTTCGAAACATGCTGTTGTCCTCCCTTTACCAAAAATCAGTAATCCCACTGAACTCAAATTTCTTAGACCTATTAGTATTCTATGTGTTTTGTCCAAAGTCTTTGAGAAGATCATACATGCACAAATGAAAATCTACTTAGATTATAATCTCCTACCTCCGCACCAATCAGGATTCAGGACTCATCACAGTTGTAATACAGCACTTTTGAAGGTGACAGACGATATTCTCAAATATTTAGACGATAAAAAGTTGGTGTTACTTGTATTTCTAGACTATACTAAAGCATTCGATAGAATTAAACATGACCTATTACTAGCCATACTACACTATATTGGTTTCAGTGATTCTTCTGTTATGTTTTTCAAAAATTATCTATACTATCGTTATCAAACAGTCAAACTCGATAACCAACAGTCTGATTTCGTACACATCAAAAATGGGGTACCACAAGGATCAATTTTGGGCCCGTTGCTCTTCATTTTGTACACTATTGATTTACACAGAACTTTACATTATTCTAGTAGTCATTTTTATGCAGATGATGTTCAACTATATCTTCCTTTAACCGAAAGTAACTTAGCCCTCTCGGTTCAGCATATGAATGATGATCTGACTGCTATAGTCGACATGTCGAGCAAACTATGTCTTTCTATCAATCCTTCAAAATCAAATGCCATACTGTTTAGCAGAAACAAAGACGTTCGAATTAGGTGTTTACCACATATCAACCTCCGAGTCAATGACGAACTCATTCCAGTCATAGATACCGTTGAAAATCTAGGCTTATTTATGGACTATACTCTGAGGTACACGAAACATGTGAATACTATCATCAGAAGAGCATTTTGCAATCTGAAACTTATCTACTCTAACAGATCCTTTCTAGACAAAAAAAGTAAAATAATCTTATGCGAAGCCCTAGTCTTGTCTCACTTAAATCACGCAGATGTTGTCTTCGGCCCAGCCTTACTCAACTCGTATATAAACAGACTACAATTGGTACAAAATTCATGTGTCCGTCTTATCTGTGGTTTAAGGAAACGAAATAAGATATCAACCCCTTTGAGCGAGCTGGGTTGGCTAAGTGTTCAAAAACGCATCTTTCTGCATTCATCTGTGCTGTATCATAAAATCATCCTCGAGAAGAAGCCACCATACTTATTTGAAAAAGTATCGTTCCGAACAGACGTCCACAATATTAATATAAGATTCAAGTCCAAATTGACACCACCTTTGCATAACACCTCTCTCTATCAGTCTTCATTTTCCTACATGATATCACGGCTATACAATAAGGTACCAGATGCTCTGAAAAATACTTCCATTGGACTCTTCAAGAAAAAAATGAGAAAACTTCTGTTGATGGATGATATACATTTATAAGTATTCCCGCTGTACATCTACACTTATAAATAAAATAATTATCCATGTTTAATCTATCCCCATTCTACGTGTTCAGACATACTAACATATCATTACTTACATTTTTTTTTTTGTGCCTTACACATTATTATTATATAGATATATTGCTAGATATTGTAATTTAGCTTTTATTTTTTTTTTCTCTTTTCATTTCTATTCTCCATTAGTATATTAGTATAAAGGTTGAGTGTAAGAAAGTATTTACCCATCTAACACATGGGTAAACGCTAACTCTGCCCTTTGATAGTACTAGAATCACATTCCATGTATGATTTATGTCTCACCTACTATCAATAAAAACGATTATGATTATTATTATTATGACGTGTTGATATCCCACCGTAACCTTAAGCAACATATACCAATACTCTTTTGAAACACTAATTTTTGTTAGCTCTTCATATTTAATATGACTTCTCATATAACATATTACTCCCCCAGTGTGCCTACTATCGGAAAGGGTTATTGAACAGTTATACTCATTTATAAAATATTCAGATTCTGCAATATCAGCTGTCACATGGGTTTCTGTAAATACTACAATAACTGGTTCAACATCCATTAATAATTTTCTTAAGTGAGTAAAATTTGTTGTTAAGCCCTGTATATTTATACATAGTACTAGGCCATTTGAGGTGACTATCGGTAACTAATTCTATCTTTATTTTTGAAACCTTCTTGAATAGCTTTCACAATTTGGATTGAATACATGGTGTTTGTAACTGATATCATTTAGCTTTAGGGTATCAACAGCATACTTACAGCTTGTACATTCATATTCGGTGCTTCTACATTCCTCTTCTCTATGATTTTTGTTACAATAAGGAAAAACCGCATTTGAGCTACATTTATCTGCACGATGTCCATATTTCCAGCTGTTAAAACATCTTAAGACACTAACAAACTCAAAGAATTTATAGCTAGACCACCCTATAAATATTCTGTCTTTATTTTAGCCAAGTACCCATAGTGTGTACTCGACATTTCGATTATTACATTCCATCTATTTTTATTGTTGACTCAAACTCATGAACAAAACTCATATCATTTTCCAAGTCCTCAGGAAAGTTTTGGTTTGCTAACTGAGCAATAAACTGTGTGCCATCCAAAATGTCTTCTTCGCGTACATTAATTATTTTTATCCCTGGTTCCAGTGAACTGCCCACTTTAATTTCGTATCCCTGGCCTAAGGCATCCTCTGTTTTGGTTTTCAGTTTTTCTAGTGATTGTCTACTATCGCAATGAATCACTAGTGATCCTTGAGCAGCCGATTTCCTTTTTGTTATTGATACAGCAATATCACCTGGGTTTACTTTTTCAGCTAACTCCTTTTTTGTTGCATTGCTATCTTGGGAACCGGTTTTTTGGTTTAATAATTAGTGGCTCGACCTTATTTTTATATCCAACAACTTCGGACCAAAGAGGCTTGTTTTTCACTGCATTCTGCGATTCATACAATTCAATCAGTTTATTTGTCGTCTCCAGGATCTCAAGCGTTTTGTCTCCGTCCATTTTCTGCAAGTTTTTCAACTTGTTATTGACAACTGGTATACAATCATCGCCGAACCACCTGAGATTATTAACATCTTGTAAACACTTTGCCAACTGATCTTTGACTCGTACACATTGTATATGAAAATGGTTTTCACATAGATCGCATTGAATATGTTTAGAATCCACAATAAAATTATCAGAGCAGTGAGTACATACGTGTGTACCTCCTAACTACTAGTTGAGAATGAGACAAAGAAGAATGTTTTCCACAAAAGAGTACTCACCAGAAATCATTTGTAACATTGATGCAAGAGTTGCATCGCATTCACTAGGTCTTCAAAATATTTTTGGGGACGAAAATCCATTTCACGCTTCCACGATCATCAGGAAGACCGGAAGAATTGGGAAACACATTTTTTCGAAGGAATTCCACCAAGGAATGATGCAAAGATGTTAGAAACGTTTCTACTGGAGTGACACTTTGAAATCAGTTTTTTTCTGTAATGGGATGTGATAGATTTATTTGTTCGATGATATGAACAGGATGTTCATAAAATCAGATGTGGAATAATTCGCGACTTTAGTAACTATCTTCCATCGTTCAAAATAACCTCTCGCGAGGTATTGAAAAGTGAATCATTCTCAATTGAATATTGAATAAGAAGATTTTTTCAAAACTGAAAAATCTACGAAATTTTTTTGTAATATTTAACGGAAAACAATTACTCTCCCGGCCAAAAGCCACGCTGGGAATTGAACTACGTCTGATAAATATTTTGAAAGACCATAACCCTAAAGAAAAAATCTGAAAATGAAAATTTGCATTTTTATTCAGATAGTTATTTGCTTTTTTATTCCAGTCTCAAATAAGGATTCCACATCCTATCATACCCCATGACAAGTTTTAATGTCAGAAAATACTGATTTCAAAGTGTCACTCCAGAAGAAATGTTTCTAACATTTTTCCATCATTGCAGAGTGGAATTGCGTCTAGAAAAGTGTTTCCCAATTCTTCCGGTCTTCCTGATAATCGAGGAAGCGTGAAATGGATTTTCTGCGACAAAAATGTATTGAAGACCTAGTGAATGCAATACCATTCTTGCATCAATGTTAGTAGGAGATTTAAGCGGTTCTGGCTCTCCCCACCACTATGACGTCACATGTGACCTTGAATGGTTGCGGTGTGCAATGTTTGTGTTTGACCTTGAGATTTGACTTTGGTTTGTCATTGGTTTTGTATTGGGTTTGGTCGACTTTGAGATTCGACTACAGTTTTGACCTTGAGATTCATAACATTAACTTTGAGCTTTGAGATTTGATCTTGAGTTTTGATTTGACTTTGAGATTTGTCATTGAGTTTTGACATTGGGTTTGGTCGACTTTGAGATTCGACTACAGTTTTGACCTTGAGTTTGACCTTGAGATTCATAACATTAAGTTTTGACTTTGGATTCGTTAGTTGTGGTGTAGTAATTTGATTTGTTTATTCCTTGACTAAAGTTGTGGTGTAGACATACATATTCTGTGTGGTCATGACCTTCATGAATCCTTGCACTCTCCAAGCGAGGAGGGCGTTTATCCTGTGAGAGAGGTAAGAGTGAACTGCGAGTATTGATGAGTGTGTTGATGTTCAAGCGCGCACTGACCTTCACGCTCCCATCTACTGGAAATGGGGTGGGGACGTCTCTTATAAAATGTGTGGAGTCGTTGATGAGAAATCAGATGTTAGATAATATCATCAGAGTGAATACAGAGTACGAGAAGTTTCTCAATTGAGTGAGTGTATTTTTTATAAGGTGAAATAATCTATATTTTTCATACAGTCTTACTATGTCTTTTCTTCCAAAAGTTGTGGATTTGAAGAGAATCAATGCTTCAATAATTGAAAGAGGTGGGAGCTTTTGAACAAAGACCAATATCATCATTACCCATCGGTAAATCTTTCAACATAATTTGTTCAAATCATGGTTGTCAAAAAGTATTTCAGATGAATTCGATGCGGACAGTGTCAGATGCATAAATGCTTCAGATTTCAAATATACAATAACATATTTGGGTCAGAGTCCACAAGTAGCAGGGAGTTTAAGAACTCGACCTCTAGTAGAATTCAACTTCATTGAATGATAATATTGTTTAAATGTTAATAGTTAGGATATAGTGATTTTATGTTGAATATAGATATTTCTCCATTAAAAAAATAACATTCAGTGAAGAAGTAATAATATATTTGGAGCATCACATTTTTCTCATGTAAGTAAAATTATTTGAATATCAATGGAATATATTAACAAATCGTTTTTTTCTTTTCAGTTTTCAATATGTGGATGCATTACTCGAGTCAATGTTGGACGGAAGCCGTGGACATCAATACAGCCATCGAGAGATTGAACTCCTACTTGAATGCTTTGGCGGAAGATACCCCCATGCCACTGTCTATGATCTGAATGTTTGCTTCGATGAAGATGAAATCCAAAGATGTGCACATTTATCCGAGAAGTACGTCAAGGGTGCAGTACTTTGTGAGGAATTCAGTCAAGGCATCATGAGCATACCACAGTTCTGTGAAGAAATGATCAAATTGGATCTGGAAGGATTCCTCCACACCCTTTTACCATTCCTGCCCGATGACATCATCGAGAAATATCAACTATATGATGAATATGATGATGAATATAATCATGTAGATATTTGATATGAAATAAAGCACATATTTACAAATCTTGTTTATTTATTTTCCCATTACGCATAAACATTATTGATATACTTAAAAATATTCAGATACAATACAAAAATAAAATATTGAACATTTCAAAGTGAATTACGAACAGAGCCATCCAATGCATTGTAAGTCAAGAAGGTGTCGTGTATAATGAGTGCATAGACTTTGGTGTTGGCTGGAAATTTAGTTTTTCTTGTTTCGAACTCCAGCTTGATATCCACTGTAGATGATTTTGTAGCATTCGGTTGATGTAAACAATCAATGATGAACAGGGGATTCTGTTGAAATGCTTCAAGATCCATAAGAGGTTCACTCATATCTTTGTCATAATAACTACGTTGAAAGTCCTCATATGCATAGTAAGCTGAAGAGAATAGCTTTTTATCAAAGTCCAGGTTCCAACGCTCATATGGGTAGACTTCAGAATTCAAATACACTCGGATGTTATTAATGTCTGCATTTATGAATTTTGTCATATCCAGTGTTCTGTTTTCGGATGCGTAAGTACTTTGAAAACCAATAATTATGAAGCGAGGCGTTTCCAAAGTGTTGGTTGTTTTTATTGCCCATATGTCTGAAGATGTGCTGCGCAATGAGGGTAATTCATAAAGATCCCACATACGATAAGCCAACTTGATTTTTGTTGTAATTTCCAAAGAGGCATCAACTTCTCCAATATATGAATTCTTGAATGATCGAGCTATAATCAAAATCAGTTCTTGTTTTGCATTCAGAATGCTCTTTTTATAATCCTCGGCAAAACCCATCAAATATTTTAGAGGAAGTTTTCCACTGAATAAATGACTGGGTGCATCAATGATGTGTTGTTTTGTGTCGGAAAGTCCCCATCCAGTTGTCAAAAGCATGTGAGAGTGTGATTGCCCAAATGAAACCATATTCTTCATTGTGGATGTTATACCTGGTTTTCGAACAACGGCAACTTGCTCACCACCCATTTCATAGCGGATCTCATCGAAGAGGAATGCCAAAGCATTGTTGGAAAGATAGCATACTTTGTTCACTTCTTTTGGAATGAATTTTCCCTCAATGTAAATGAAACTGTCGGCAATGTCCAGTATTACATCTTGATTGTTGATTGCAATTCGGATTTCATCTGAATTCTTGAACAATGGTGATCCGTACGGCTTATAGGTATGCTCGTGCAGACTTATGAGAGAATGATCGACTACTGGTTCATTGAAAATATTCAACTTGTCACTGTTTGCTTCGAGTACCATTTTATTGTTGAATTCTGAGTCCAATAGATTTTAGAAAATTAAGATCTCTCGCTGGCAATGTATGTCTTTGCCGTTCAGCATACACTTGTGGAATGACCTTCTTCCTGGCAAAACTTTTCTTTTTGACGATATTTGATGGAAGACGATCTTTGTTTGGTGAAAATATTTCGTATTCACTGTTTTGTCGTTTGTTGTAGCAAAAACCCATTACATTCGTTATTGTAGTTTCTTCAATTCCAATATGACAACTATTTCTTCCACACTACCGAAATCAATGAGATTATTTCGATGATCCAATATGCGCAGAGTAATGTTGTCGATGAACTGACGTCCTTCTGGGCTGATGGGCATATAAATAATGTTGTTTGGCTCTTTTGTTATATTATAACCCGGCTCAACATCAACATCAAATGAAAAAAGAATATGATTCTCTTCTTCATTTATGTATGATCCTGAAATGATATTGCAATCCAATCGAATGAGTCTCACGGGTACAATATTCACAGGAGATGTAGATTCATGCATGCGATTTGCACTGAATTCTTTTTTCTCGAATCCCAACAGGGATGCTATTGAGTTTTCATGTTTCAAGGTTCACCACATACTTTGATTGCATCATACATTTGAATGTATTATTGTTTGCTCGGAGGCTGAACAATTCATCCAATGTGGTGTCATCATGTTTCGCGCCATGAAATACGTGGAATTCAAGTTCTCGTTGGATAACAGCATTTATTTCTTCTATCTCATATGCGCCACTTGGTATTTTTATAGCTCGTTTAGAACTGACTGTGAGGGCTTTATTTGCGGGAATGAAGAAAGTGATCAAGTTGTTTGTTTCCGTGACATTGTGGATTGTGTTGCATCCATAGAATCCCAAAAGCCCCAATCCATAACGGCTATTCTTATCCAGCTCAATGGGTGGGTAGAAGTCTGCACTTAAGACACTGGTTCCAACAGCTTGTAGCTCGAACTTTCGTGACATGACTGATTGCATTCATATGATAACAAATCATTTTATTGTTGTTCACAACACATGTGAACATATTTTCTTCGTTTCCTCGGCGGCATTGTGTTACCCAATTCAACTTGATTGTTATTGGCGCCAATATTACAATCATCGATGGTGCAATAACAACAAAATAGTTTTCGAGGTATGGGTCCGTCATTCACATCAATGGAATTTGATGTTCCAACACTTGCATTGTCCATATGATGTTCATAGCAATATTTATATTTCAAAATATCAATATCCTCTTGAAGGTGTTTGGGAAGTATTTCCCAAACCGATGCAATTTCATTAGCTGCACAAGAAATCATGACCTCTTTGGGCATATCTGCAAGTTGACCTTTACTCATTTTTTTCAAGCTGCGTAATCTTGAATATGCGATGAGGGAATGCCCCATTCTCTTAATAGCCTCTCGATCCATTTCTGGCGTGAAATCCATTTTAGTTTTTTCGGGTGATTGGAAGAGAGAGAAACTTCAAGCATAAGTGTCCACACACAACTGTATTGTATTTCTGCTCACGTTCATAATTATACATGATTTTTTCGACTGCATGTATACCTTTCCGGAAGTAATGGACCAACTCCACTGGTGGGGGTAAATCTCCAAAACTGTCGAAATATGTTGCAACTCCTCCAATTTTCCTGTATGCCACCCAATGTGTTCCTCGACCTCTGAATCCATCCAAATTGATGATGGCTGTTTCATGATTACGTGGTCCTGAGGCTGGCAAATTATCACGCATGAACACACCACAAAAATGTGGAATTTTCAATTGTTTGGCATAATATTCAGATCGATATCTGTGAGAGGTTTAAGAGGTAGGGCATCAATTAGTTTTTTGATGTATATGGTTTGAGGTAGATACCGAGGCCTTTGCGATATGGTTTCAAGAATATACCACTACCCTTTTTTCCTAAAGCTATCGCCTCCATCTTTCTGTTATGATGTTTAACCTCTTTCAGATCATTTCTGCTCGCACTTGCCGAATTTATAGCTCTGCTTATACCTGCAGCAGCACCGGCCAAACTACCCAATGCAGACAATCCGGCAAAAATTGGTATCAATGGTAAAATTCCACCAACTTTCGGAATAGGTATTATGCGAGGTGTGCGAATTTTTTTCTTTCCGCCTGCTGCTTTCAAATATTTACGTGCTGCTTTCAACGCCATTGTTGTGGCCATCTTTCTATTGTTTGTCACGAATTGATTACCTCCAGCTTTATGTAATTCATCCCGAACTTTTCGTACAATTCCTGCTCCGAATGCTACTTTTCTGATTTTATTTTGCCCATTTTTCTTCGATGATTTATTTTTCTCCTTCGTTTGACATTGTTCACATCACAACCCATACCGAAATGCCTTTTTGCCTTCATTATGTTGGTGACGAGTAGAGCGGCTGCTCTCTCACGAATGCTTGCGTCCTTCGATTTGACCCTATCCCAAGCACTGTATTCAAGTTGTTTGTCTGCTTTATGTCTAGCTTCAATATCGTCGAGATTCTCCGAGTATTGAATGTCGTGTGTTTTACAAGCCCTATCCAATTTATTGATGCCTGGATCGTTGCGGGCCAATCGTTTTTGTAATTTAGTTCCGGGTCCACAATATGGATATCCTCCAGGTAAATGCAATTCAAACGGCAATTTATTTATTAAAGAATTTACAAATCCTCGACCTTTTTTTTTATTATTCGATCTCTTGCTTTTACGTCTGCTCCGTGTGGTGGTAGACATTTAAATGAAACATATCTCACACATCTTGCATTAATAAGTGTCGAACCGTCAAACAATGCGCATTGTCAAGCAAAAAGAAGAGTTTGCAGTAGATAATTTGGATGAGAAAATCGGGACTGGATTAAATGGGGCGAACTCATTGAGGCATGGTCCACTACTTCCATCATCTGTTCGCTCGCTAATCATCGGTCCGTCAAATTGCGGAAAGACAAATGCCATGATATCTCTACTGACACATCCACAAGGATTGCGATTTGCAAACGTTTATCTCTATTCAAAGTCGCTGAATCAACCGAAATATGAATATTTGCGCAATGTGTTAGCGCCAATAAAAGGATTGGGTTTCTTCACATTCAGTAATAATGCAGACATTGTGCAACCCTCTGATGCCAAACCAAATTCAGTTTTCATTTTTGATGATGTGATTTGTGAAAAGCAGGATATTATCCGATCATATTTTTGTATGGGACGCCATAAAGATGTTGATTGCTTCTATCTAGCACAGACCTATTCACGAGTTCCCAAACAGCTAGTGCGTGACAATACCAACTTCATCGTCATATTCAAGCAAGACGAGATGAACTTACATCATATTTTCTCTGATCATGTCTCGCCCGATGTCACATTCAAAGAATTTCAAATGATGTGTGGAATTGTTGGGATGATCAATATGGATTCCTTGTTATTGATAAAGATCGGAAAGTATGTGATGGACGATATCGCAAAGGATTTGATAGTTTCATATATCCTTGATATCTCAATTCGAAAAGACTTAATCATTCATCGAACTCCGTCAAGGTCACTACAATAAACTCGTCATCGAAATAATGAATCTCTTGCGAGATGAATGTGTAGAAACCAAAATGGATTTGAAACGTCAACTAGTTCAAGCGACCGAAGCTGTTCGACAAAAATTCAATTCCATCAAAAGTGGAAATGTGGAAGAAAAGATTGCCCTTGAAAAACTTCATGATCCTATCACAAAACCACTCAATGTCTTTCTTCTGCTGCTATTGTGAAACCGTCTACACCTTCTCGATCCATCCGAACCAGCACTCCAATTGTAAAAAACAATATTTCAGCGGCGATACATCATTTTCAGGTATTATAATGAAACCATCAAAGATATGGATGGCGAGAAAATAGCTGCAACTACCCTATTCGAAACACCCACTTCATCAATGACGAGTTCACGAGATTTGGAATCTTCCAACAATGGTTTGAGACTAAAACAACATTTGCAAAATATTAGAAGTGGCAATAGTGCATATGATGTGAATTATGGTGTGAGGGTAGATCCTTCAACACAAACACTAAAAATGGGAAATCTAGAAGTCCATTTTGATGATGGAAATATTTCCTTTTGGGATGGTACTATGCAATTACGTCAATACCCTGGCACTTCAGATTTATATAACTTGATATTCCTCAAGAAACCGCCTGGAGTTGGTGATGCAAAAATTCAAAACACATATATCGAAATTTTGGATTTTACGAAAGCATTGTACAAAAAGTATGAAGTGAAAAATGGAATAAGATATAAAAAATCAAAGAAATATCAAGAAGTCATCAAGCCACTATTGAAATCGAGAAATATTTCCAATGCACTTCTGAATCAAAGCGGCGAAGGAATCAAAAAATTAAAGTTACAGAAATTGTTTACATCGAAACCGAAGAATTATGTATACTGGAATAAACCTAGAGAGTTAGTGGATCGTTTGCGATTGTTAATTGCTTCGAAAGCATCCGGTCATACAGGACATGAAAATGAGATCATATCAATAATAGAGGAGCTACGTGAAGAAGGTATTATATATTGATACAACTTCATTGAACAATCACTTCATCATTGCAATATCAACAGAGAAGAAGAAGAAGAATGGCTAATAATATCAAACGTCATATTGTGGACGAGTTACATAAGCCAGCTCGTCGTAACTTCCAGAGAAGATCAACTGTCGTCAAAGGCAAAGGAGATTTGTGGCAAATAGATCTGGCAGAATTTCAACCTTATGCAAAAATTAATAAAGGTTATCGATACATTTTAGTGGTCATCGACTGTTACTCTGAATATTTGTGGACAAAACCAGTGAAAACAAAAACCGGTGAAGATATAACTGATGCCATGGAGATGGTATTGGAAGATGCCAAATATTCTCCGGAACATGTGCAAAGCGATCAAGGAAAGGAATTTTACAATAGCAATTTTTCGTCATTGATGGAGCGAAAAAATATTAAACATTATTCCACTTTTAGTACTACAAAAGCATCTATGGCTGAAAGAGTAATTCGAACAATCAAAACTTGGATCTATGAGGAGTTTTCAATGAATGGAAATCATAAATGGTTGGAAATCCTTCCAATCATAACGCATAGATATAACCATAAGAAACATCGTGCAATAGGTATGAAACCTATCGATGTTAAAACCACTACAAAGTTGAAAATCATCAAAAAGAAAAAAAGAAAGAAGATGAAAAAAATCAAGCCAAAATATCGAGTGAATGACATAGTTCGTATTAGCAAGTATAAAAATTTATTCGAAAAGGGCTATGAAGCCAACTTCACCACGGAATTATTCAAAGTCGTCAAAGCCAACAGTACATATCCACTAACATACATTCTCGAAGACATGGATAATAATCCCATTCAAGGCTGCTTCTATGAAGCTGAATTGCAGAAAACTCAAAATCCGGACGTGTACCTTGTCGAGAAGATATTGAAGAGAAAAGGTCAAAAAGTTTTTGTCAAATGGTTAGGTTTTTCCAATGAACACAATTCATGGATCTCAAAGAATGTCATTTTGTAATATTTCTATATGATATAATGTTTTAAAATAATAAACTAGTTTATGCTTCAAAGTATTTTTTATTTTAATTGTCCACAACCCACACAATTACATTTGCAAATTCAAATTCAATATGTTCAATTCCATACAATTAATGAATAAAAAACTATTCACTATCAATGTGAAGTACATTGTTCAAGTCTTTTATGCACTTCTGATATGTCATCATGACAGCTTCCTTGGTGTTGCGGAATTCATTCAACTCATTCTCTGCATTCTTGCGCGAATCATTGTTGTTTCTCCGCTCCACATCAACTTTGGAAAGCAGAGAATCATATTGATTTTCAACTTCTGCCAAATCTCTCTTCATGATTGCAATGCGCCCCTGAAGTATAGGTATGGTTTTCACGTCCTCTTGCAAATTTTGATCCTTTTCGTCGCACTGAGCAAGGACTGCTTTCTTATCAAGGATGCCTCTTTTCACCAACTTTTGAATTCCAACACATTTCTGCAGGGGGGCATACGATGAAAGATCAATGAAATTCAATAGTGACGTTGATATGGAATCTGGGGTAAGAGATGATGATGATGCTGTTCTCCTTGAATTGCCTTTTTTTGACCTTCCTTTAGCCTTGGAAGAAGCGGGCTTTGGAACCACCAGGTCGGTAACATCGACTGTATTTCTCCTCCTATTTTTCACCCGTCTTACTTTCTCTTCCTCCTTATTGGGCGGCGAAGAACAGGTTGGCAATAATTGAGATATTTCAATATCACGTTCCAAATAATCAATTGTTGTTGCTGTTGCTGTTGTTGGTTCATCAGTCATCATGAGAAACTCGGCCATATCAAAATCATCTGGCGTTGTAGTGTTGGAATGTTCAGGTTGATCCAATTCTGGAATCACACCATTTGACAAATACTCCCAGCTCCATCACCCAACAAAGTTGATAAAATGCTGCAACTTTCGGCGGTATTCATTTCAATAACTTTAATGATATTTTCAAACTGAATGTAAGAATCAAGGATTGAAACTTTAATCTGATGTAGTAGGCATGTGTGACACCTTTTATACACATATTTTCGACACTCTCCCTTCCATCTACACTCATGTGTAGGAGGGGGTACTCCCGCTACTTCTAACTGTATTCTCATATTCATTCGATATCTATAAATTGAATGGTTTCTGATTCATTCCTTCACACTAGCATCCAAAATGTCTAAAGTTATATGTGAAGCTGGCTCTACCACTGGTCCAGCGCAATCCCTGGAAGTTACACCAAATCCTCCGGCTAGTGCATCTATCCAGGACAATCAAGTCAGTTCAACTTCAATGACTATAGAAGAGTTGATGCGAGAAAGGATGAGACGACAACAACCTACCGTCCGCGCCGTCATATGGGACCATAATTTGGAGCGATGGGTGCCCAATGAAGAAGAAGATCTTCAAGTCAATATACCTGCAGAAGATTCAAACTATGACTCGGACGAAACAATATATCTGCAATCGGATGAAGACATTGATTCGGATGATTCCATAGATTTTTTATATCCTTAACATGTATGAATAAAATATAATAAAATATTTCTTTTCTTCATTGTGTCAGATAATCCACAACGAAATATATATATATATATATATGTAATATTCAATATAATCACTTCATTTGAATTGTGTAGTTTGAATAAGTCACATCACACATACACACACACGTACACCACTATGAAAAGAGTGATGATAAATGAAAATAATAATGAAACCTACTATTTGGTAACTTGGAGTTATGCATATAAAAATGCAAGAAAGACGTATTGGCAATATATGGCAGCAGATCGAATGAGATTCCGAAGAAGAATAAATGAAGCTGCTAACATTATTGATCCAACATTGAATGCTGTTCATAGACTGAAAATATTCCATCAAAGATTTTGTGATTGATGAATAAATGTATAGTATGAGCTATATAACATCATGTTTCATTTTCCCAAGTGAGATCGTATATTTATTTATTTATATATATATATATATATATATATATATATATATATATATATATATATATATATATATATATATATATATATATATATATATATATATATATATATATATATATATATATATATATATATATATATATAAATGTTTTGATTTCCAAATATACATGAAAATTAATACTTGATAAATTATAGGGTGGCGATATTCAAGTTTCAAATAGACTTATTTCCATAAGTAATTTGATAATATTTTACGTGAAGACTGAATGTGATTTCACTAGATATAAGTTTTTTGCTTATTCTTAACTTTATAACATTATGTTCTCGGTTCCCAAGTAATATTTATTTTTTTTTTGTCATATATCATTGTGGGCGCACCGATGTTCTTCAACTTTCATCATTCTGATGTATAACTATTTTATTATTCAAAAAATTAATTCTTGGTGGAGTAGAGGGTGGCACCCCGCGCGCGCCCACCCTGTGGATGATGCCCCAACCATCGCAACATCCTGTGAGTACTACCTTCAGAATTTACCCTCCAATATCTACTCCACCTCTAATCTATTACAATGACATCATCGTCCGAGTCTATCATGATGACATCATCATCATCGTCACTCACGACCAACACTTCGTCCTCCACCGGTTGCAGTACGGCCGGCCGTCTGCGTGGTGGTCTGCGTATGTGCAAATAGTCCCACCAGGATTCACGGTAGTTTCTTCGCCACTCCGCGTCGCTCACACACCCGCAAGTATCGGTGCAAATGTGGTCATCCAGCATACCTTCCTCGTCACTCAACCACCAAAGGTTGTCCCCATCAGAAGATGACTCGGACTCAGAAGATGACTCAGAAGATGACTCTGAATCAGAGTCCGATCCCCAATCCATTGGTGGTCCTGAAGTCGACGCTTCCATAAGATCACTGCTGGAACCGACCTCTGCTACTTGGATGGGACCATCATCCACTGGTAACAAACTTGGACGTGGTGAATCAACACATATTCACTCGAGTCAGCAGAAGCTTTAGTTACACCTGACATGTTTATCAGAAGTGAGGAAATGATCGATGTGTGACTCTATTTATATCATTCAGAGGAGTGGAGGGGATGTCAGGAGTGGGAATGAAGTGCGTAGTAGGAATGTGCTCGATCATTTCGAGTTTCAAAAATTCTAAGTCTCACAATTTATAAGAATATTTTATGTGTAGACTAAATGATATATTATTTTTATTTCAACATTGATCTATTCGCTTAAAGAAGGGAAAATTAATTCGAGCTCAGACGTGTTAGAATTATTTGAATGATTTAGAAAAATCTGTTTTTGCATTGAAACCAATTTCACCATATGCAGAAATGTTTATTGTTTGGAAGTAGAAAAATTATAGGACTGTTATTAGGCAAGGTAATTTATTCAAAAAAGTCATCATCAAAATAAATTTATATTAAAAAAAATATGCATTATGTACAACATTGCTTCCAATCCATTATTCCAAATGAAACTAGGCACTATTGCAATAGCAGCATATCTCGCCCAATTTCACCTGAAACAATGGAATTTTACAGCGGGCACAAAATTTCGCCTCGATGTCTCCCAACTTCCTCCTCATGTGTAGATCCAATGCCCGACACCGCTGGTGGAAATTGACCATTCCGCTGAATGTGGAGAAACACAGAAAACACAAATTCCGCATCCCATCCCTCGTCATCACCTCTGTTATGCTGTAGTTGACACAGTACAGAAGGTCATCCTGGCGAGCGATCGATGCGGTATTGATTGCCCTGCCTCTGGACAACACCTCATCCAGGTCGTCGAGACGTCATCTCCTAGCCCCTCATCATCGGCAACCAAATGATCGTCTTCGTCTTCGTCAGCCAATGCTCCCTCATCGTTGACGGGGTCCACTGCTGCTGTTGGTTCTACCTCTGCTGCATCTGCTTCACCTGCAGCATCTGCTTCTGCTTCTTCTTCCATGAATTCTGCTTCTTCTTCATGAATATTTATTTCTTCCATCATTTGGATAACTTCTTCAACTTCTCGTTCGATACACATTTTGATTATTCTTAACAAGATACTAGTTTTCGAATGAAGTCCTACCATTGAAGGATTTAATTTATATTATTTTGGCCCTAATCCCACTCCAAGAAACTCACACATATCGAAACTAGAAGATGAGTCGTAGAAATAACTTCCATACCCCCACCCCAAAACATCCACTCGCCTAAGGCGTGTAAACATCACCCATCCTGCATATTGCCAGCGCATGCGCTTCACATGGACTCCTCCTCCCGAAGAGTGGGGAAAGGCATAAAACTTTTATCATGAAAAATTCCACCCCAATTTTTTTTTCCCATCGCAGGATGAGGCTGCTGCACTGACCATCATGCATATTATGACTTTGGCTCGCCCTGATAAAAGTGAGAGTTGTGAGGATGTTGGTGTGGCGGGACCATCCCAAAGAGAAGGTGAAGTGATTCAGGATGATGATAGATTATCACAATGTTCCGAATGGAATAAGTCATTGCCAACTCTTTTGTCACCTGTACCATCCCTGAACGACGCTGGACCATCGAAGTTGAGCATGAAGCGCAGGTGTTCGGATTCCGATGATGAATTCACCACGAGACCCCCTTCGGTGGAGCAGCTAACCAAAAAGCAGGCTCCTATAAAGGCAAAAGTCTCCAAGAGAGGATCTGCCAAGTGTTCGGGACTGCAGAAGTTTAAGGATGGTGTGAGGAAATACAGCCCATACGCCATGACAACTGCACGGGCCGCCAGTAATAGGCGGCAGCGAAATGTAGTACCCGACACAGCCATCGTGGTGGAATCCCTAGCACCGGTGGCGGCTAAACCGATCGATGGTAATTATCGTAGACCATCTGTTGCTTCAGCTAAACCTATACCAACATCGTCCAAGGTCGGAGGTGAGAAAAGAGTTGGAAAGTCGAATCCATAATCGTCTTCAATTCCAGACATTGCATTGTCCATTAGTCGACAGTTGAAGGAGATAATGGATAAGGTTGGACGGGAGGTCGAACGTTCTCTTATGACGAATTGAGACAAGTTCAATTAGAATCTGATGAACACCTTCGACAGGCTTCCAAATTGAAAGAACGAATGGAAGAATTGGAAAAATTGAATACCAATCGCGAGGCTCAATATCAGCAAAATTTAGCAATGCTTAAATTTTATGAGGGTGTATATAAGGAACATTGTGATAAATATCTCAAATAATGTCTAATAATGTTGAGTTGATAATTTTGAATAGTGTTGATTTTCCTAGACTTCATAAAGCTGATTGGAGTGTACATGTGAATAATTGGTTATTTGGTTGGTCACACAGGATGGTGCGTGCTGGGGCGCCATCTTCGGCTTTATGAAGTCTTTTTAGTATCATATTTGGGAAAATATATTAATATCACTAATATTTTTTCTTACACAACATTAGCTACAAATATTGTTGATATTCAGCTGCTAAGATAGTTGACTTGTAATTTATTTTCTATGTCATTTTTCTATCTGGTCTGATGAACTATCGATTAATGTTCTGAAAGTTGTCACTCAAAGTTTGAGTATATTCCATCAAATTCTAAATAAAACACACAATTAAGCATCTTTTCCAATTTTATTTCTTTCAAATAACACACAAGAAAACAGATTTTTTTTAACTACATCATATATTTTTACATATACTGAGGATCTTCAATCACATGTTGGGTTGGTAACCAGGTGGTGGGAACATGCAATAATGCTTGATCAGATGTCCTTCCATGAGTGGATGAATTTTTCTTTTCCAACGCTTCAATTCTTTTTAATACAATGTCCACTGCTGATTCAACGGACGCTTGTACAGCAGCAAGAGTAACTTCCTTCGTGTCTGTTATTTATTGTCAAATGTGAGGGTTAACAACCTGCATCAATTGATCACCAACATTCCTCAATCGGGATTCGCGGCCTGCGGCCGCAAATCCGCGATCTCTGGATTAAATTTCATCTCGATCCGCGAATCGATCCGCGAACTAATTTAATCCGCGGCCACGAATTAATTTAATTCGCGGTTCGAAAAAAAATTTTTGCGACCGCGAAGCGGGCGTTTCACCGCGAAGCGGTGTATCCGCGAAGCGGATTTCTTACTGAGAAGCGGACTTTCTACCGCGAAGCGGACTTTTCTACCGCGAAGCGGTGTATTCGCGAAGCGGACATCTTATCGTGAAGTGGTCAATGTCCATACTTTTGATTCACGGCCGCGATCCGCGGTTTGAATTTCAACCCGAACTGCGATTCGATCCAACGGACTAATTTAATCTACGGCAACGAATTAATTTAATTCGCTGGTTGATTTTTTCGCATCCGCGAAGCGATAATTGCACAAACTTCTGATGCGCGGACGCAGATTGAAGATTGAATTATTTTGAGGATTCACTACTTCTATTCAAAATAAAACACAATAGTATGTCTCAATACTTTTATTTTCTCATTACTTATGTCAATGCTATATATATATATTAATTATTTTAACAACTCAACTATGCATTTTCCAGTTAATTTGAGTATTGCGAATGATATTATTCAGTTATTTCTGCACTCAATAATGCGATTAAATGATCCAATCTACTTTCGGAATTCATGCCATATTCTTGAGAAAAAGATTTAACTATGTTATTACATATACGAATAGTTTCATTGGGATCGCACTGATAGAACTCAATGTCATTGTGACCCCAAGGGAGGGTTTGTGTTGTATTGGGAATTATGAATCTTTTATCATCATCATATGATAGTGCTACTTTATTTTTCAATTCCGTATACATATCATGTGAGATTCTCCTGAAAGAATTCATCTTCCTAAAAATTTTACCACCATTCTCAACTATTTTCTTGTAATCCTCCAATGTCAATTGATTCTTTATCACAGATCTTTTTACCCCTTTGGCTCTCCTAACTTCTGTTGCAAGAGATTGTACATAGTATGCTTTAGCACCTGTACCATAAAACTAATTATTGGATCATTGGGAAACTCATCTTTGAAATTACCCAAGACTGAATTTGTTACAGGTATGCCGAGTTTATTATGTTCAATGTAATTTGATGTGTCAAATCTATTCATATTGGTGCTGATGAACTCATAAAAATTGTCCGTATTTACTTTCAGAATTAGAGAATCTGTGTCAGTGTAGAGCAGAGAAGCATCCTGACCGAATTCTTTCTTTATACATCCATAGTAAAAATCATACATTACAGTCTTGGATCATTCCAAAACACAGAATCCCAAATACAATGGTTTGTCGTAATACACTTTCACTTTACCCATTTGAATCGCAACGAAATTTTCATTAAAAATTGTGCAACTTTTGAAGTTTGGTCGTGCAATCAGAGCGCCCGCTCCCATACTTCTGTGAGCATTCTGCCAATGTGTAACAAGCCTCACATCGATCCTATTGTCAACGTTTTCCATCGTTTTGCCATAAACTGCATTGTTCATCAACTTATAGAAATCTTTCTCAGACTTATTATTAGATCTATTACGCATTTGAGTGTTGAGATCGATGTAAGGCTTCATCCAACATGACTGCTTGAATCTTAGGATTCTATGAGTATGCATAACAATCAAACCATTATTGACGGCCTGTTTCAAGTTTTTATAATGAACCACATACTTTCGCTTATCATTCAAATTTGGAATCAATTTTGGAATCTTGCTTTTGGAATTTGGTGGCACTATACTTCCTACCAAAAAAGGGAGGTCTGAATGTTTATCGTGCAATTCTTGAGGATAATGTATGTCAACTTCAAGGACATATCCATATGGATCATTGTCTGCCACAGTCATAATGTCTAAATTTGTGATTTCTTCTCGAGTTAGCCAAGTGAAATCAGATGTAGGTAATGGTTGTGACATACTATGTCCATATAAATTTGTAGCATCCAAATATGAAATGAATGATGATTGCTCATTGGGATCGAAATCAGGCAGAAACCTATTATTTGCTATATGCTTCCTATCGCTACATTGACTAATACCTCCACGGATGCCTTTTTTGAAAAAAATTTATCATATCAATGTCAGTTAGCAGTTCAAGTTCAATATTTGTATATTTCAACATTGCATCCCAAGATAATCCAGGTGCAGTATAATATTGAGCTGGATCCAATTTATATGTATCTAAAAAACTAAAATTCTCGAAAATATCACATAGTAGTAGGACATCAGGTTTTAAATATAAATCCGAATATTCTCCAAGACTCTTACATTCAAATAGTTCCCAAACACGTTCGGCTCTCATATAATCTTTCTCTGGTACATGTTCCTCATTTAAATTGTCATAAAACTGATTTTTTGTCGGTAAATTAGGATGATCCAATTTATTGATGTTGTCCACAAAACTAAATGGGAAAACACCTTTCTGCCTCATTAAATTGAATTTTTCTTTATCGGGAAAACATTTTAACATCTCTACACATTGCTTATCACTCAAATTTGCACCCAACTTTTCCAATGAACTTGACATGAGCTTGAAGCTATCTATAAATCTCATTTTCAAAAAATTTTTCTTAATTTTTCCTTCTTTACTTTGATAGCTATGTGTGTAGAGATGTTTTGTAAACGAAATGTATTTTTCCTTAGTTTGGGGAATAACATCAACCTTATCCTTTTCCTCATACAATTCTTTAATGAACATATGGCAATCATAACCACTCATATTATGGCATATAATGGGGATGAAATTTGGTATTTTGAAATTCAAATTATAGGCAGAGTGCGCTGCTGGATATCTCTTTCTCCCCGTGAGATGGCAGTGGTCTCTGACTCTAACATCCCCGTCTGTGAAAGGTTTTTCACATATACCACAAGTGGTGGCATTATGAAATTCCCTCTCCTCTTCTGGGGTTTGTTTAGTCATTGGTTTGACATACCTCAAATGATTATTATATATATTTCTTAAATCTTCTTCTATTCGCATTGTGAAAACCTTTGCCGCATCAGCACCTCTATATGAAACAAATTTTGTTAATTTATCATCAAAGGAACATTTTATCAGCTAAGCAAATGAGTAAGCTTCGTGTTGGAAGGTTCTATTCGTGTACGCGAGTTCGGGATTCGGTTCGGTGGTTTGTATAGGCTTCAGAATCGATTCAAAATCTGCATATACTACAAAAGGAACATTCATTTGTCTTTCGAAATTTTCAAACATTAATGTATTACCGGCAACCATTTTCCCAAATTTATTTATTCTGAAATCAGTTTGTGGCACTGTTGTACATACATGATTACAATCATGCATCTGGTGACGCAACAAAAATCGCTCATTCGAAAAGTACAATAAACATCCATCACAGAAATATTTTTTGTGTTCATGAGCTGAAATTTGACTTGACACCAATCTTGAAAGATCTTTTATCCAACAATAATGACTATTTCCCACCTCATCTGTGATAAGCAATAAATTGACTGAGTTTTCTCTGAGAGTATCGCAAGGGCCCAATCACCTTATATTTGACTCTCTTATTCTCAATCTTAGATTCCAAATCATAAACATTGACTGAAATATCATTCAAATACTCAAACATTTTTATATCGCGTAATTTTACTGGAAAATCCATACCTGTTACATTCAAGACAGTCTCATAATGTGGATAGGATGACACCTCCGATACATTATTATTAGTGGGGAATAATGCAGATGTCACGGCCCATGCAAAGCAGCATTGGTCATCATTTTTTATGTTGACAACACCTTTTCTTCTCTCAATGAATTCGGGAAGTTTCATATATGATGATCCGCCAAGTGGACTGTATTTGTTTATGTTCACCTCAAGGAACATAATTTTCTCGCAACTCCATCCTGAAAAATTACTTTCATTAAACCTTTCATCATTTGCAACAATTATAACTACAAACCTGAATCACGCTCCTCAAACTCCGTACTTTGGGCAATTATAATGTCACGAAACGCATCGAATAATCCATTCAAATCAGTTGATCGATCTGCTATACGATTGGGAGAATTGAACGATTTTATGTCTGTCAATTCCTGAGTTTGAATGATATAACTTCCAAACACTTCCATGTTGACCTTGATGGAGTTGTGCAGTTTGATGTTTTTTTTCAATAGCTCGAGTACTTTATGCTTGATATCATTGAAAAAAGGTGTGTACTCAGTATACATATTCTCACTAGATACTCTGTAGCTAGAAATGCGACATTTGAATGCATTTTTAATGAGGTGTACACCACCACCCAAGTGAACACATGAATTCGTCCTATGTGCGAGTGTTCTATTGTGAGAATTGACTTGACCATATGGGATTATCACATTACAACAATTACATGTATAGAGTGGTTCAGGTGGTGAGTCATTGCCATTGTTCAATTTAACTCGTTTCACTGAAGGACCTCCCTGGCAAGTTTCCCGTTGATGTCGACGTAGATTATCACTACGAGTGAAATCTTTACCACAATCACACGAATACATTTCACCAACTTGTTTTCAATAGCTTGCTGGAGGAGACACTGATTCGAAATACTCTTCTCCTGGAATATTTCAATGAAATATCCCCACCCTACAACAAGTCCGATGCGATGCGCAATCTGTATGGATTTTGAGGAGATTCTCTTGATATTCAACGCACTCATCAATACTCGCAGTTCACTCTTAGCTCTCTCACAGGCAAACGCCCTCCTCGCTTGGAGAGTGCAAGGATTCATGAAGGTCATGACCACACAGAATATGTATGCCTACACCACAACTTTAGTCAAGGTCAAACAAACATCGAGATCAAATCTTTAGGTTGCCGAAACAATCCCAACATCAAAACTCAAGGTCAAATCTCAAAGTCAAAACTTAATGTTATGAATCTCAAGGTCAAACTCAAGGTCAAAACTGTAGTCGAATCTCAAAGTCGACCAAACCCAATGTCAAAACTCAATGACAAATCTCAAAGTCAAATCTCAAGGTCAAACACACACACATTGCACACCTGCAACCATTCAAGGTCACATGTGACGTCATAGTGGTGGGGGGAGAGCCAGAACCGGCTTAAATCTCCTACTAATGTTACGACTGATTTCTGGTGAGACCTCTTTTCTGGAAAACATTACTCTTCACCTGATTCTTCTATATGAGTCACTTTCAGATATATTTTTTGGGTTACGGTCCTTTCACAATATCTATCAGATGTAGTTCAATGTCAAGCGTGGCTTAAGCCGAGGAAGTAGTTGTTTTCTGTTACATGTTACAAAAAATTACTCTATAATTGTTGTAGATTTTTCAATTTTCAGCAGACTGTGACTAAATACAACGTGGAGCTCAAGCTTCAGGTAGAGGGGCAGTGATACAAAATCAAGCAAGAATTGTAAATGAATAATTTTTCAACTAATACCTATTAGCGAACCGATCTAGATAAATTACCTGATTTGTTCATGACATCAAGTATTGCTTTGGGATACTGGAATAAAATTTCGACTTGTGGTCCGATCATACACCAGTGAAAGCCGGAGGTACACTTGTTGATAAAAAAATTACAAAAAGACCATTCAGCACAACAAAAAACTGATAATTTTATAAACATTCACTTGATCAATGAAGTTAATATGAATATCCTCTTTAAAACAAATGCAGATGCCAAAATAGATGTCAAACAGCTCAACACTACAGTGATCACGTGAAGGTTGGAATAAATTAGCTGAAGTCTTTACAGGACCAGAATAGAAAAATAGCTCGTACACGTCAATTTAGATATTTGAACATGCACGTTTTGACATATAAAACTTTTGGGTGACGTGATAATTGTGTCAGTTAAGACGTCATCGAAAAATTGCCAAATAGCAACCCTCGTATTTGATAGTGTCATTTGAAAGAAGATATTTCTTTGCATACAATTCGTTGAATTTTATCGCATGGTACGTGAGAAAATTGCCGAGAAGGAATCAATTGAATATTAAAAGCACGCACTACTTATGATACGACCCTGCTAGATACAGGCTAGAGCTGGCCGCAGAAAACCTGGCCAATCCAGTGACAGAATGTTTTTAAAATGTTAGTACTCACAGCAAAATAAAAGAAGTCATTTGGTGCCTGGGGCAAAGTTTTGTATGTCCAGCAACCATCATTGATATGCATTCAATTCGCTCGTACCAGTATCAAGTTTGATTGTCCCAGCGGTCCAAGACGACAGTTTTAAAATCGAAAGAGAGCATGGGTTCGAACCCCGCACCTGACAAGTTCTTTTATTCATTTTTCCCTTCTATATTATTTGTTTTGGGCGTCTCCAAACAAATCACTTGGGCGTCCCATTCCTCAATTTCGAAGGGAAAAACCTGGTGCCCTAGCCGGTTCGGCTAATATGAATGATAGATGCTGTACGAGAGTTTTTCGAAAAAAGGGGCATACAAAACTTGTCCACAAATTTTGCCCAGACACTAAAATATTTTTCTTGTGTTTGCTGTGAGAACGAACACTTTGAAAACATTCTGTTGATCGATCGAGCAGGTTTTCTGCAGCCAGCTCTAGCCTGTACCTACCAAGGTCATATCATGAGTAGTGCGTGCTTTCAACATTGAATTGATACCTTCTCGGCAATTTCCACATATATTATAAATAAACTTGAACGTATTGTATGCAGAGGAATATCTACTTTCAAATGACACTATCAAATACGAGGGTTGCTATTTAATAAAATGTTGATGACGTCATAACATAACATCATTAAGCTAATAAAGTTCACTACCAGTAATGAACGCCATATCTCATCTCATTTGTCTTCATGAATGCCCATTTGCCAGTAACCTGAGGTAACCTCTCTACAGGTATAGCGACGAGATCCATTGCGAGCCTGCCAAGTGCTTAGTGTGTTGTTGAGTTGGAGTAATGCGGAACTGTCCTCCGTCGTGACGTTATTCAGTTTCCTATAATCCACAAAGAATCTTGTAAATACATCTTTCTTGGAAACCAGTGCCACCGGGGTCGATCTTGTCAAGTTTTTCCACTTGTTTGGTAAATGGTAATCTTTTCGGAGGTTGTCGAATTGGATGTGCTTGTTCGTCCTGTTGATGATCCTGCGAACACGTACGTCACTTTCCTTGACAATTACAGTTTTGGCTAGCCTCAATTCCACAGAACACCTCCTTTCGGATGATGTTAAAATAAATTCTCAATATCGAAAGAAAATCCATAGTCATCTATCAGATCCATCCCAAGAATGAACTCATTTCATATGTCTACCTCAAAAACGGTTTCCATTATTTCTCCTGATGTCAGCTTCTCCTCGTATAAGAGTATTCTCTCCAGTGATTGTTCGTAGGACGGAATTGTATGTGAGTGGTCTCACACTGTCTGCTACTAGGATACCGCTACGGATCAGGGAAACTGACGCACCAGCGTCTATGGTACATTTGACGTGTCTTTGATGGTAGAACTATCGGTAGTTCTTCTGATTCTGTTGACATGGATGATTCTGGAGGCCCCGTTACCGCTAGCCAGCATGGGCATGGGCCCCGAGGACTCTCTAGGTCCTCACAGTGTCCTGGTAGGGGATGACGAGCGTGGTGGTACCATCCCTCTCGAAATGTCCACTCCTACCATACCTGAAGCAGTTTCTTCTTGATCCGTTATTGATCCTGGGTTCAAGTTTTTTCATTAATCTGCTCAGTGTCCTTTGTATTTCAATGTTCTTAAATCCATCAATGAATATCTGCACCGCCGATTATTTCTTGAAATCCTCCGAAGCTTCTAGGTGAGCAAGCTGTTTAAGTCTCTGGACCTCTGCTTCAAATTCCTGTAGACTTGCATCAGATTTCTGGATTCTTCTTTCTAGCTGTGCCCTATACAGCTGTTCTCGATGTAGGTTGCCGAATTTCATTTCTCAAGCAGCAATTAGGTCTCCATTCTTTCGAAGTTATCCTTCTGAGATGGTCTTTACCTTGCCAAAGCAGGTTTGCTCAAAGCTACTATGAGTGCATTGGGCTCTCGATATAGGGACCATGGTAACTCTCCATTGAAAGTCGGTTGTTTTATGAAATGTCACGGTGATCTTGAATCTTCACTGATTCAACTTCATATTTGAGGAATTGCAGGGTGTTGGACAATAAAGAACTATTCTACATCTTCGCTATCGTTTCGCGAGTATATTCCTTGCTTCTTCAGAGCTATAATATAAATAAAAGAAGTATTGTTAGTTCACGACTACATTGGAACAATGCAATTATAGTTCCGTATGTAAAGGGATCCAACCAACCTTAGGCATAATCAATGGTACGAAGTATTTCGTTAAGTTGCAAGTCGTCGTTGGACATATGTCAATGGATCTGTTTTAAAAAATGATATCCTCATTTATATAATGGTTTTTAAAAGGAACGTTCTACTTAACAATTGGTATTCAAGTGTGATTAAAACAATCAGGTGTGAAATATCGATAGAACAAAAAAAGATGGGAGTAACGAAATGGTTTTCAACATTTACAAATGACAGGGTGGATCTGTATACTTCATACATTGAGGAAGGTTTATGTTCATCATCGACCGATTTGACAATTTTGAAATCTTTTCCATTTTGTTGTACTGTGATATTCAAGTGACTGAGAAAGCAATTATACTGTTGTAAATCCTACTGGGGTATTCAATGTATGTTCGCCTATTGATTGCATTCCTGTGACTATTTATATATATATATATATATATATATATATTTCTGAGATTAGTCTACGTTCGTTGTCTTCGTAGTCTAAAACTGTTGTGTTGTTGAAATCGAAATGATGACCTAGGTTATGGTGGTGTTCTGAGAGTGCAATTCTTGCAGATCTGGATAGGTCTGCACTCGTTTGTGTGTTTTTCGACTCTATTTCTCAATAGTTGTTTTGTTTGTCCGATATATGTACTATCACAATTTAAGCAATATATTTTGTATATAACATTTGACTGTGACTGTTTGGGTAACTCATCCTTCACTCTAGGATTTTTTTTTTCAATTTGTTGTCGTTGTATAGTGTTAACGACGATTCATCATTTTGTAGAACCTTGTTCATTTTTTCCGATAGTCCTTTGACGTGAGTTGATCTGGAAAAAAATTTATTACCTCCACTGGAACGCGTATTGATATTAGAATTAGAGCGGTTGTATAACATTTTATTTATCAAGGATCTGAGATATTGGTTCTGAAGTAACATGCATTTAATTTTCTTGAGGTTCTATTCGTGAAATATATCATCACTAAGGGATAACCTATGTATTCAACTCTATCTTTCAGTTCTTCCAAGTGCAGCATTGTTTTCTCGTTTACTTCTCGCATCTCCCACACTTCCTTTCGCTTCTTCCTGGACATCTCTGACTTCTTTTCTTGCTTCTTCTCGTACAGCATATTTTTTTTACTCCAGTCCTGCGATCTGCTCTCAAGTTTTTCGGAACATAGGCTCGAAAAATTATTTCTGTTGATCCTTGTTCTGTTCTTCCAGGATTTTCAAAAAAATTTCCTGTAAATGTTTATTTTTCTCTTGTTTTTTTTTCAGTCGCCATTATTCATCCTCTTGTTTTTGTTTCTGCCGTCAACAAAAGGAAGAGGAACCTTTCGTCAACGTCCTCTTGCTCGGCATAATGGTGCTTGATTATTTCCATTACGGCATCCATCTCGTCGTTGGGTGTATTCCTTGTATTCACCATCAATTGCTCTAAAAAAGTATCTAAAATCGCACTTCTGACACTGACGATTTCGAAACTGGAGTTCACGTTGAAAATACAACACAATAATGCATTCTGACACCCAAATAATCACAGTTCAAAATACCGCGCTGTACTAACTTCGAATGAATCACACAAATAACACCATTGAATAAACTGTTACTCTGTCGCGTGCGACCCGCCTTATATATTCACAAACATAAGTCTACAATCCCGAGATTGTCATTTCCGGAATCATCTGGTCCTTGGAAACACGCCTTGTCACGTGCGAGATGAACGGGGCGTACTCTAATAATTTCGTAACGATATCATGGTTAACCATATTGCACGCTTAGGCCAGATCTATGAAAACTGTTATTGATGGTCGTTTTTTGCCAATTCCATTGTAAATGGTTGACAATAATTCTACTATGGCATCCTAAGTACTTGTAATTCTCTCAAATTTGAACTATCTATTTGATGAAATACTGTTCTCATTCAAAAGTACAGTCAAACGATCATGTATAGCATATTCATATATTTTGACAAAAATTGTATTGAGCTAATCGGTCTATAATTAGTAAGACATCTATTTCCTGATTAATACAGTGGATTTATTAGGCTTATTTGAATACTGAGGAAATAAATCCACTTGGTAGTATTTCATTAATTATATATGTTGAAGCTTCAGCAATGTATCGTGCAATGGTTTATAAGGTTTCACTTTTTCTGGGAAACTATTCCAGGAGATTTATTATTCTTCACCCTATTTAGGTGAAGTATCATTTCATTCTCAGTCGTTGGTTTCATGAACATAGACTTGGGTAATACAAAGTTGATATTTCCATCAATATTGTTTGTTGAATTTTCTCCTATGCGTGAGAGAGACTCCGCAAACATGCTGGAAATATCATTATAAGATATTATCTGGGTATCTGAATCAAAGAAAAGTGTTTCAATCTTGGTTGATTTTGTCGTCCATTTGTATTGTCGTTGACCACATTCAATAATTGGAATAATTTCCCAAATTGGAAGTTATAAGTTTTTTATAATAATCGGCTTTCGACTTCTTGACTAGTTTATTAATATTGTTTCTATATTTTACACGTACAAATTATCCTGAATTTTCAAAAATTTTTGATAGAGATCATTTTTTATGCACTGATCTTCACTTTTTTCAATGAGTTAATCCACTTTTTTCAGGAATAACTCATATTTTCAATATTGTTTTCCTCTTGAATCTTTTTCCACGTTTCTTCTTCAAATAATTTGTTCAATTTGGTTGAATTATTTTTTTGTATGAATTATATTCCCTTATTTGATATACTTTTCTCTCTATCCATGTATAAACAATAACGATTAGTTATGGGACATGTTATGGAACAAAGGGTGAGTTTTCAATAACAGTTTCATTTCTGAAAATGGAAACATTCTCAATTAAATGTTGAATAGAAAGATTTTTCTGTAAATTGAAAAATCTACGATGAAAATGAAGTTATTTATTGTGAATGTCTAACAGAAAACATTTCAAATATATGTGATCAATACATGTACTTGATATACCCTGTTGCATTGTGGGTTCATTAATAACCGAAATGAAACCATATTCATTTTGAGGATTCAAATATTCGTTCACAATATCATCCGTTGAGAGTGAATTTATATTTACGTCCCCAATGAATCCCCTAGAGTCCCTCGCTGAATTATTAGTGTGTTTGTACAGCATTTCTAGTGAATCAATTGGGACCAGTTGATGGAGGTCTATATACAGTGCTTCTCAAAAGTCCCCACCCCCCCTCTTATTTTTGGAACGATTACCTATACATAAACAAGTGAAATTTGGAAACTGAATATTAAAGGTTGTAAACTTCCCTACTAGTGATGATAGATGACGAAATCGTCAAAGATGACGTCACAAGGCCATTGTGACCAATAATTTTAAATGGAACCCTACGGCAAGCGACACCTCTTTTAAAAGGTATCGAAAAAACCTATTCAATGATACTAATTTTGTTTGTGTTCATGGCAGTTTTGGCAACTGGCTTTTGAAAAACGCAAAGCTGTGATGAATTAAATCAGTTAATACTAAAACTCCAAATTCAAGCTCCGCCTCTGGATGGTTGTCAAATAAGCTGACGTTTTTGTTAGTCTCCCTAATTCGACGTTTTTGTAATTGTCCAAGTTTTTGTACATTTAATAATTTGTGTATTGTTAATCGAACGTTTAACTGTTTTAGCAGCTTTTGGTACTTCTAATATTTTTGTACATTTCAATAATTTGTTAAACTGTTGTGAGCCGAACGTTTAAGTGCCTCAAGAAGCGAAATGGTACGTGCTTTAGGTGATAAAGTAGCAGCGATCCTAATTCTTGGTGAAACTGGACAAAATTTTCATGCAGCAGAACGCATTTTTAATGAGAGGTTTCCCGATCGTCCCGTTTCGGGGACTTATTTAAGGGAGCTCCTTCGTAAGTTTGAAACAACGGGTAGTATTAATGATGCGAAACGATCGGGCAGACTACAAATTTCTGATGAGAAAAAAATGTATATACTGGCAGAAATAATAGTTAATCCTACTCCTTCAATAACTCACGTTGCATCTACGTATGCAGTCAGTCGAAGTACAGTACACAGGGTGTTGAAAAAAAGTAAATTTCATCCATACAAATCAAAAATGGTTCATCAACTCTCCGACGACGACCCAGACCGAAGACTAGAGTTTTGTGAAAATATGGAAACTAAATTCAACCAACAGCCAGACTATGTCAAAACAATCTGTTTCAGTGACAAAAGTACTTCCTATCTAAATGGAAATGTAAATACACAGAATGTGAGGTATTGGAATGACGCAAATCCTCACCTGTCTCGTGAAACACATACCCAATTTCTCCAGAAAGTGAATGTTTGGGCAGGTATCCTGGGAAACCACATCGTTGGGCCTATTTTTTCAAATACTAATTTAACTGTTGAGGTTTATCTGGAGCTGTTGCAAAACGCAATAGAACCGTTAATCCTTGAAATTTTGGAAGATAATCCAGATGAATTTGACAATTTGGAAATAACATTCCAACAGGATGGTGCTCCTCCACACTATTACGGTGTAGTGAGACGGTATTCGGATGAGGAGTATCGTGGTAGATGGATTGGACGACGAGGTTCAACGGAATGGCCAGCTCGATCACCGGACTTCACACCTTTGGATTTCTATCTGTGGGGATACCTTAAATCGAAGGTTTACGCTACTGAATCTGACAATATTGACGTTTTAAAACAACGTATTGTTGCAGAATGTGAGGCTGTTTCCGCAGACACATTTGCAAAAGTACGAGAAGAGTTTAAAAATAGGATATTTCACTGTCAGGAAGTAAATGGAGGTCACTTCTAGCAATTTCTTTGAGTAGATACTGATTCTTAAATCTGTAATTGATATCATACTGAATGGAATTTAAATTTTAATGTTTACTAATAAGCCATTAAAACTGCCATAAACATAAACAAAATTAATATCATTGAATGGGTTTTTCCGATACCTTTTGAAAGAGGTGTCGCTTGCCGTAGGGTTCCATTCAAAATTATTGGTCACAATGGCCTTGTCACGTCATCTTTGATGATTTCATCATCTATCATCACTAGTAGGGAAGTTTACAACCTTTTGAGAAGCACTGTATAGCTGAAATTGTGACTTAACCAGTATGCGTTTCAAAATGTGATTTTATGAATATGAGTTCTGTTGTATATTTTTGTAACTAGATACTAATATAATTACCCTTGAGATAGACAAGTGATCCGTCATTTTGATTTTAATTTCCCCATGGTTGCCAGCCACATTGTATCCTTTTAGAGGAACATCATTTGGATCAATTAATTTTCTTGTTTCAAATAGAACTATACAATCGAGTGAACCCGGAAGTTCTACTATACTGTAAATGTATTGTAGAGAATCACTTCATCTGTGCATCATTCGAAGTGAGTCCTGTGATGTTATCCAAAACATTTATTTTTATAGAATTATTTTAATAATTCCGCAATAATTCCAAATAATTTGTTATTCCCGCCAGACTCGTCAATAATATTTTGAAATTATTGAGTTTTGAAATGATTATCAGAAACAAAGGAGTCTATTCAAATTACAAATATAAAAAAATGAAATCAAGCAATTCCAGTTTTTGAAATGCCTCCAGATCTTGTTGATTTCTTCCTTGTAGTGAGTTGCTTCACTTCTTCACTTCCTGTATCAACTTTGTTTATGAAATTTCCTAAATTGATTAGGTTATTTGAGAGGTCATCATATGTATATAGTTGACTTTCTATTATCAAGTTATTATTTTTGATGTTCAACTTGCAGATTTCAAGTTTTCTGAAAGTACTATATTTTCTCCAGATCTTCCATGGTGTAGTAGTTCGAAATGAATATTGTCTGACCTTTCAGGTTGCAGGCTTTCTAAAAAAGTGGATACGTAGACTGTTCTACTAAGATTGGTCGAATTTTGCCTATGAGTTCTTCTTTTCCAATCCGACACACGTCTCTAATATCGTTTTCAAAGCAGTTCACTTCAACTTGATTTTTTTAGAGTAAAATAACCTGAATGATCTCGTTGCCCTCTTCAATTCCTTCCATACCATAAATGACAATATTATACTTTTTTCAGCTTATGCTCAATTGATATGACTATTTTTATCGGTAACTTGTTTTCATTTTCAAACCACTGATTTTTCAGTTTTAGATCATTCAACTCTTCTTCTATATCATTTTCAAGTGTGTGGATTTTTCATTTTCCAAATATTTATTTTGTTTTATTATTCTCCAGAGGGTTTGAAATAGATCTACGTTAGTTATGGATGACTTTTCTGAATCTTTCGTCATAATGATGAATACATAAAAGTATGTACGCATCTACGTTTGCTCTCTCTTATAATCGATACACACTTCCTCGATATTCAGATGGTACTCATTTTGAGATTCGAATCTCCAATTGTTCAGGTACTGCTACCCCCTGGTTAGATAAATTTGGGGTGTAAGTAAACAAAATTGCCTCACTTACAGTTTGTTCAATACCAAAACAATAGGTTTTCTCTTGAGTTTTTTCGATGTTTTCGACAGTTTCAGTTTTTTCATACACTCGGTACTTCACTTCTAGAGATTTCACTGTTTTTCGATTCACATTAATCTTTCGAACTTGATTTAATTATCATCGTTATTGCCACTAATATACCCACAAGACAAAAACAATTACGACATAGCTTTTCATGAACTGAACAAGCTTATTGAGAACATACAAAATTTCTCCTTCAACGAAGAGAATTAAAAAGAACAAGCCACTGCATTCCAGATGACAACTCCACCAAAATTATTCACTGGAAAGAAAAGTCAGAACGATGAACATCATGATCAAACTGTTCTCTGATATATAATATTAAAAAAACAGCTATTCCGAAATGGCCTCCATCCTGTATACATATCCTTTCCCCTTTTCATGTCTTTCTTTGTGCTGACTGGGTAGCTCTTGAATTGTTTCTCAGTAATTATTAATTATATTTTATGGCTTTACCTCATGTCATTGTTCTGATAATGATTTAATTATAATTCATCTGCGTATGAATGAATTGATAGGCTAGTAATTGGCTTCTGTCGAATTGATGAATATCGCAGTATATCGAAGGAATAATTCTCTGAACACCGGTAATCCACATAGATAGATAGATACATCTTTATTTCCCAGTGGACTATACGACATTGTATAGGAATAGTCAAAATACACTTAAATCTAAGTAAATACAAAATTACAGTACAGAACAATATATTTAAAATATAAAACTTTTTAACAGAAAATTAAATCGATGAAATACGGAACTGAAAAGTGAGAAATAAAATAAACCTTCTTAGTCTCTATAACTAAGCTCCTAAACTAATGTAAGTAACTAATTTTGAGTCGGCGCCAAACAAACAAGGAAATGAATTAGGTAAGGCGTAAAATGATGGTATCGAGTTGCGGTGGCATTCTGATGATTTTTGAAGTTATTTAATGATCTTCGTTGATTGTTCGTTTGGCGCCGACTCAAAATTAGTTACTTACATTAGTTTAGAGCTATTATTGAGACTAAGAAGGTTTATTTATTTTACTTTCAGTTCCGTATTTCGTCGGTTTAATTTTTTGTTAAAAAGTTTTTATTTTCTAATTTTCTGTGGCTGAAATCTACTAATTACTACCCACTTGTTTTTTGATTACTTCTAAAATACTTACTTACCCACCTCACTTCAACTATTACCAGTTAAATAATATGATTATCTACTTTTACTATTTGTTGTAATATAAATTATTTTTGTTGTTCTGGTTAGTTTATTTCATTACTTTGTATATCATTCCATCCCCTCATAGAATATAATGATTGTGACGGATGTACAAAAATAATTACATTAGTGATATGTCATTGTCAACTACATATGTGTGCCAATGTTCACAAGTGAAAAATCAATTATCCCCTATTTTTCTACCCGTGAGGGTGGATAATTCCATTCGAAATTCAAATGTGATCAACTATGAGGTATACTCTATCTCATGAAAAAGAATCATCCAAATCGAAGAACCCAGTACAAAGTTATGTCTGATAGAATCGGTTAAGGGACCAGAATTCAGAGGGTGAGTGATCAATATGCTTCATTTTGCTATCCTTAAGGGTGGATTTCATCTTTTAAATTCGAATGGGACCAACTCCAAAGTTCACCCTATCCACTGAAGGAAGGATAATTGGAATCAGACATCTCACTAAAAAGTTATGCGAGGTCATACATAAAAAAAATTTTATTATACGCGTCGAATGGAAAACCTTCTTCTCCTCCTCCGTTTTAGGTTCGTCGGTTAAAAATATAATGTACTAGCGAAGGACGTCAAATTCAAAATTCAGAGTCTCAACTTATATTTCTAAAATTGATTTTAGATATACATGGAAACATCTCAAGATAAAATTTACAAACAGGACAGTACAGTTATAGGACAAACTCTTCGACACTATACACATATTTTTTCTAGCAAATATTATCTTATTTGTTTTTGAAATATGTTTGTACGTTTACTTTCTTCAATATAGTTTGGCAGTTCATTGAATACCCTGGCGCAGAGAGAGAGAGGAGAGTTGAAAGATACACTATATTTATTAAAAGGTATATCAAGGTCATTTTCAGTTCTGGTATGTCTATCTTCATTGGTTCTGAATAGAGTACTATTATTCTGAAAAAATTTACGTAGAGTTAAAAATGACTAACGAAGGAACTGTTTGAAAAATAAAAAATAATTTGAACCTCATCATACCAAGTGAGGTATCAAATTGAGGAGAGCATCCATATATTGCAAATTCATCAAGCTCCTCCTACAGATTTATCGAAGAACAATAAATCGCTATTTGAAGGCTTTAAATTACATGAAATAAGAAACCCAATGCTTAATTCGTATTGGACGCATCGAGCAGAGTCCAAGTCCGTCAAAAACAAAGAAATGTCAAACCCAGGCTCGAACAGGGACCTCAAGATCTTCACTCTGATAGGGTAAATTTCAGTGTCAATGGATTCGTCCCAACTCCAAGAAACATAATTAAGTATTTTCCGATGTCAAGAGGGCACTAGTAGCTAACGTATATTATGGGAGCACAGCTCCATGCGGGTACTCTAACAAGACAACTTTTACTAGAGAACATAAATATGAAAAGTCTTCATGTATATCATGCTCAGTTTATCGTTGCATATCATCAAGTGGACTCGATCCTCAACGGAACCTCTGAGACGTCAATATAATTTATGTACGAGGACACCAGAAGAATTATTTTTTGCTCCAGAAACTTCAACTATTGAATATTGCTGCAGAATTAGTAAATATGGAAGAATTGGACAACACCTGGTGAATGGTTCCACATTCGATAACATAGCATCCTGTACGCATCACCAACAGAAGGAGCGTTCTTGTAGTCTTCGCAATGTTGATATTTTGTATAAATGGATATATGATAAATTGCCTAAATGAAATGTATGCCATTTATTGAAGTGTGTTTAGAGGGATACTTGATATTGATATTATTGCATGAGTCGAAATAGCTCAGTTGAATGAGCGATAGACTGAAGATCTCGCGGTCCCTGGTTCGAGCCTAGATTTCGACATTTCTTTGTTTTTTGATGAACTGAGCATTATATGCATGCAGACTTTTCATATTCAAATTCTCCAGTGAAAGTTGTCTTGTTAGAGTACCCGACCTTCAATAATATCGAAGATAGCTCCTAGTGCCCTTTTACATCGGAAAATACTCAATTATAGCCTTGACGTTGAGACGAATCTATTGTCACCAAAATTTCCTTCATCAGAATGATGATCTGGTGGTCCCTAGTTCGAAACCCAGGTTCGATATTTCAATTTTTTCGATGAAATAAGCATAATATGCATGTAGACTTTTCATATTCACGTTCTCCCGTAAAATTTGTCATGTTAGAGTACCCGCACGAAGTTGTGCTCCCAATAATAACGAAGTTAGCTACTGGTGCCCTTTGACATCGGAAAATACTCAATTATGTTTCTTGGCGTTGAGACGAATTCATTGACACTGAAATTTCCCTATCAGAGTGAAAATCTGGCGTTCCCTGGTTCGAGCCTGGGTTTCGACATTTCTTTGTTTTGACGGATGCGGCCAATACGAATTGAGCATTGGTTTTGTTATCTCATGTAATTTGAAGCATTCAAATAGCGATTTATTATTCTACCTTAAAGCTGGTGGGGGCGAGCTTTGAATTTGCAATCTATGGTGCTCTCCTTCAATTTGATACCTCACTCGGTATGCTGGGGTTCAAATCAATGTTTTATTTTCAAAATCGTTCTTCAAGTGCCAAAATGGTTCGAGTACATCGATTCACATTAGCTCGTTGAAAATTAGCCGAATGGCAATGTGTGCCATAATATGCTAATGGAAACCTGTTCCTCCAGTTTTTGTGTTCCCGAGAGCCAAAATGGTGGCCACTGGAAAAAGATAAATTCACCAAATATGAAAGTGGAGGGCATAAAACATGAGTGTTCTCATAAAAAAAAAACGTAGATACCTTATCGCGACCTGAACAAAACTTATTCTTCAATTTCAGTCGTAATAAATCATATAGCTCTGCATGGTCGTATGGAGAGACCAAAAAGGAGTTGCGTGTTGTTATAATTTTAGAATTAAAGAAATCGGCGTCTGTACCGTTACAGTTCATTTGATTACAAATATATTTGAGAACTTGTATGAAATTATTATTTGACAAATTTGCTAAAGTCGCTGGATCATTGACGAAAGAATCTATCTCACTCTCTTGAGATTTCTCCTCTAACATTTTTTGTTTTGTTTGATAATTCACCAACTATTTGCCATGCCAATTTCGTTTGGTTGTCGGAATTACTGATTTTATTCTGGAAATATATTTTTTTCGTAATCAGGATCAAATGCTCATGTTTTATGTTCCTTTTATTCTTATCTGTTAATTCTGAAAACTCCACTTTCAACACATATAGTCTGTCATATTCATGCTAGAAGTTTTTACTTTATCATTTATTCATTTATTGTCCCAGAATGCATTTTATGGCCTGTTGTAGAATAATGGACGTCAAAATAAAATAAAATATTTCAGAAAATACTCACAAGCTTGTCTGTCATTTATATGCTATCCAGTTTTCATTCAAGAGGTCAGTCACAAATTTTTGAATTGCTTCATCACTATATTCACCTTTGAGTTGGATTTCTTTCATTATGCCAAAATCGAACAAAACTTAATTGTGCTCTGTAATGGTATTGTCAACAACACATGTTCCTTGGTTTGTGAAATTACTGAATATTTGATCGATAGTTGTAATCGGGTTTTCGTCGTTAATTTCTGGCCAGTGAACCATACACAGAACAAAATCAACTGTTGATCCAAATAAATATGTCGTATATGCGCGACAAAATATAATCTCAAAATGAGTGAAATAATTTTTTGGTTTTGGATCGAGGACCCTGAACTTTTATATGTAAAGTGGCGACCGGTCAAATTTTCTGAAACTTTGGTATGTTATTGTACTCCACCTAGTTACCAAAAGTGTCAATGGGCGCAACTCAATCCTATAACTAGTTTCCTAGTGTAGTGATTCTACATGAAGAGATGTTTTGAAACAGAAGTAGTCAGTTGGGATTAGTAACTGATATTTTAAATCACCTCAGGACCAATGTGCACCTCTTCTGGCACCCCCTTTTCCCCCTGAATCGTCAATACAATTCAAGATTTTGGGTTTGGGAGAAAATTTTATAATTTGCTGATGTCTAGCATATACCAAAAGCATACAACACTAGCAACATGAGCGCATGTACCATGTCCTAGCTCCTGATTTACAGGTACAATAGAATCCTGTTATTGATCCTCGCGTTTCTCATTTGCGTTGTTGTTATATACAACCCAAAGCGTATGTTTGGCAGCATTCACAAACCTAGAGTAAATTATAAATCTCAACCAATAAGGTTCCTGATTTAATTTGTCGATTTGAATCGAATTGCGGTTTTGTCTTGGAACAGTATCTTGTATGTAAAATGCCGCTAAATGAATACGGAGGGACCCGTTTATTTTGTTAAATACTCTAAGTTTAATCGGGGAAAATTTGGGAAGTACTTGTTCGTTGTTCAAACGTATCTACTGACCATTTCGCCGTGAAAGATTTTCATTTTGAACACAAATTTTGGGACTCAATTATTTTCTTGCAATTTGTCCAGCATTTCATTAGCTATTTCAGGTGTTCCAATTATTTCTATCAAGGGATGATACTTGTTTATTGAAGCACCAGCAATAAAATCAAATTCTTTCAAATGGCTGCATGAGACGTGGATATTTTCCGAAAAAATTAAAATCGTCTTGAAGTGATCAATTCTAGATTCTACTAACCATCTAGTAGTCGTAAATTTTTCTGTTTTGGTACCTCGAAAGCAGTAAATTGTTTTGTACGGGAAGGAAACTTGGCATATAATATTGATCCCAAATTTTCAAATGTGTCTATAGAATTTTACAGCCTCATCGACTATCACGATATCGCCGTGTTGAGACCAGTTCTATTCCATTTAAATCATGTTCTCGCATGGCAAAATCGCTGATCGTTTTGATGCATCCGAAAAATATGGTTTACTTATATCTAATATATAACCGTCGGGGGTTACTATTTTTTTGGTTTCTGCCTTTTGTGAAACAGTAAGATTGACGTGTTGCCCTGGAATTAAAGGGTCTACTCACCAAAACCACAAATGTGCGGTTGGCTTCTGTTGATTCGTCGTTTACTACCAAGTGTTGCCCCATCCTTGCACTTCTTCTCCGTACTTATGAGGGCTGAAAGCCCGAAACACGTGTCTATTAACACTTTCCTTTGAGGAATATGTCCATTATTTGTTCACCATTTTGTTTCAACAGTCCCTCGTAATTCTCCCCTTTCATGTTTATAATCCTCGACTCGGGTGTTAGCGTGGTGACGTTGGTTGTTGCCCTGAATTGCAGAGTCTGCTGACCAAAACCACAAATGTGCGGCTATCGTCTGTTTGTTGACTCCGTTGATTTGCTGTTTACTACCAAGTGTTGTTCAAACCTTTCACTTCTTCACCATACTGATGAGGACCGAAACCCAAATCACGTTTCTACGGTTAACACTTTCCTTTTAGGGCTGTGTCCATGATTTTTTTCCCATTTTGTTTTAACAGTCCCTCGATATTATTCCTCCATGTTTATAATCCTGACTCGATGTCCTCAGTCAGCTATAGCTGCCTCCGTGGTGACGTTAGTTGTTGCCCTGGAATTTTAGGGGTCTGCTAACCGAAACCACAAATGTGCAGCTGGCTTCTGTTTGTTCCTCCGTTGATTTGTCATTAACTACCAGGTGTTGTTCATCCTTGCACTTCTTCACCGTACTGATGAGGGCCGAAAGCTCAGAACACGCGTACACGGTTAACACTCGCCTTTGAGGGCTATGTCCAGGAAATTGCAGGGTCTGCTAACTGGAACCACAATCGTGCGGCTGGCTTCTGTTTATTGACCTGTTGATTTGTCGTTTACTACCAGGTGTTGTCATCCTTGCACTTCTTCACTGTACTGATGAGGGCTGAAAGCCCGGAACACGTGTCTACGGTTAATACTTCCTTTGAGGGCTTTGTCCATTATTTGTTTTCCATTCAGTTTTGACAGTCCTCCTCGTTATTCTTCCCTTTCTATTCATAATCCTGGACACGGATGTCATGCCACCGTGGTGTCTACGGCTGACACTTTCCTTTGAGGGGCTTTGTCCATTAATTTCTTTTTCCCTTTTGTTTCAACAGTCCCCTGATACTCTTCCCTTTCCTTCTTTCTGTCACGGGTAGCTAGCTGCCTCCCGTGGTGACGTTGGTTGGGTTCCCCGGAATTTCAGGTTTTGCAACCGAAACCACGAATGTGCGGCTGGTTTCTGTTTGTTGACCCCGTTGATTCGACGGTCACTCCAAGTGTTGTTCATCCTGCACTTCTTCACGTACTGATGAGGGCCAAAGCCCAAAACACGTGTCTACGGTTAACACTTTCCTTTGAGGGCTATGTCCATTAATTTCATTCCATTTAGTTTTCAACAGTCCCTCCAATATTCCTCACTTCATATGTATAATCCGACTCGATGTCATGCAGGTAGCTATGGCTGCTCCGTGGTGACTGGGTTCCCCGAATGCCCTGGTCTAATAACCGAAAACCCACATGTGCGGCTGGCTTCTGTTTGTTGACTTGTTGATTTGTCGTTTACAACCAAGGTTATTCATCCTTGCACCCTTCACCGTACTGATGAGGGCCGAAAGTCCTGAACACGTGCTACGGTTAACACATTCCTTTGAGGGGCTAGGGCCAAGAATATTTCTCCATTTTGTTTCAACAGTCCCTTCGATATTCTTCATTTTCATGTTTATAATCCTGACTCGGATGTCACGCAGGAAAATATTCGCCTACGTGGTGACGTTTGTTGTTGCCCGTAATTGCAGGGTCTGCTAACCAAAACCACGAATGTGCGGCTGGCGTCTGTTTGTTGACTCCGTTGATTTGTCGTTTACTACCAAGTGTTGTTCATCCTTGCACTTCTTCATCGTACTGATGAGAGCCGAAACACTTTCCTTTGAGGGCTATGTCCATTAATTTTTTCCATTTTGTTTTCAACGGGCCCTCGATATTCTTTCCTTCATGTTTTAATCCTGAGCTCGGGTGTCACGCAGCTGAAGCTGCTCCCGTGGTGACGTTGGTATTGCCCTGGAATTGCAGGGTCTGCTTACTGGGGACCACAAATGTGCGGCTGGCGTCTGCGTGTTGACTCCGATTTGTCGTTTACTACCAAGGGTTTTTGCACTTCT